>JAGKTI010010097.1:0-16856 GCA_018397915.1 Birgus latro
TAGAAGGCTCCAACGTGCTTGCATGCGTCAGCCTTGGTCACCTGATGGCGGCCCTCCATGCTGCTCGATCTCTGGGGGGTTCACTATTCAGTCCTTTATCCCTGAGGTTACAATGACCTCGTCCCAGGGCTTTTTCGATCTACCTCTCGCAACCCTACCACTAGCATTAACATATATATAAAATGCCGTATTTTTATATGTATTTCACACACACTCCGGAGAAAGTTTGAAGGAAAAGAGTGAAAATAAGAATAATAGCGGACATAAAGGGAAGAAGTTAGGGAGGTCACGAGCGAGAGAGGGGGTGGGCGGGGGGAAGATGGTGGGGATGGAGAGGGTTTGAACAAGATAATGCCTGTGAAAGCGAAAGTGAGCAAGAGCAGAGTGAAAGGGGGTGAGAGAGTGGAAACTGGATCGAGAAAGCGAATGTAAGTAAAAGCGGTAGGGCAAGAAAGTGTGAGGGAAAATGGGATCAGATATGACCTGAGAGAGAGAGCAAGAGTGAGGGTGTGAGAGCAAGCGAGAGAGAGAGAAAGAAAAGCTGTGGAGTGAGAGAGATCGAGTTTGTGAAAGAGTGCACAAGAGTGTGAACATGAGAGGAAGTTGTGTGTGTGTGTGAGAGAGAGAGTGGAGGTAGGAATAAGTAAGAGAGGGAGAGATAGATTGGGGGTAGGAATAAGTAATAGAGTGGACAAAAGAGGAAGGGGGAGAGAGAGCGGCGCTTGGAATAAGAGAGTGGGGAAAAGAGAGAGAGAGAAGGGGGGTGGATGGAGGTAGGAACGTGTAGGAAAGAGAGAGGGAGAGTGTGAGCAAGAGAGCGAAGGTGTGCGAGTGAGAGAGCGACAGTACCATAAGAAACCCACAACGAGGGTTTGTAACGGCAGTCCGAGTGGCACTTGGCGGAGGTGGAGGCAGGTGAGTGAGGCAAGGAGAGGTGAGGTGAGGAAAATGAAGGCAGGAAGGGAAGGTGAAAGTGAGGAAAGGGAAAGTGAAGGAAGGAAAGAAGGGGAGGTGAGGTGAGGCAAGGGAGAATGAAAAAAGGAGAAGGGAAGGGAAATTAAAGGAACGGTAAGCGAGATGGGATGAGGCTAGGTGAGGTGTAGTAGGTCGGTTTAGATGAGACAAGGCAGGGCCGAGTTGAGGTGAGGTAAAAAAAAAAAAAAAAAAAAAAAAAAAGTGAGGGAGAAGGAGATAGAATGACAAGGAGGAAGGGTGAGGGAAGCACGGTGACAGGGAGAAGACAAGATGAGGCAGGGTAGGCAGGATCAGGTATAGTGAGGTAGAATGGCATGGATGAATGCTGGAAGTGTGGTGGGGAAAGTGAGGTAGTTTGATGCAGGAGGATTCAGTGTGAGATACAGTATAGTGGGTATATTCAAGCCTCACGAAGATCCGTAACCCATTTCAGCTCAACTGATAGCCAGGTGTAGTCAGAGTGGAGACTTAATTTGTCTGCATCCCTTTTGCTTCAGCTTGGCCTAAATATATGATCTGTCCATCGATACTGATAGCCAAGTGTAGTCAGACTTAATTTGCCTGCATCCCTTTTGCTTCAACCTGGAATAAATTTACTATCTATCCATCAGTGCTTAGATGTAATAGTAGATTAAAACTAGATTATGAAGTGCATCCATAATTTACTATTCCAGTAGTGCGAGTGACCTAGTTCTCAGATGAAACCAACTACAGTACCTGTAGGTACAAACAGGCAGGGTGAGCGAGTGAGAGGCAAAGCGAGGCACGCTGAAGCTAAGTAAGGGTGAGGCAGGGAGAAAGATAAGACGGAGGAAAAGGTGGCTGGGTGAGGAAACGAGGAGGAGGGAGAAACAGGCAAGATGAGAAAATTAAATAAAGTGAGAGAATCATGAGGACGCAGGAAAGAAGTAGAGATAGAAGAAGGGGGAGGATCAGAAGATAGTAAAGGTGAAAGGGTAGAAGGGAGAGGAGAGTAAAGAAAGATGAAAGTGTAGAGACGACAGGAGGAAAGAGAAGAAAATGAGACCGTTGAGGAGTGAAGAAGCTTGAAGGCGTGGAGGAGAGGAAGGAAAGAAGTAGCGAAGAGGTTAAAGAGTGGAGAGAAGGTGAGGAGTAAAGCAAAAGCAGGTAGAGAAATGAAATCAGAGCAGAACTGAGTAAGAGTGCAAGAAGGGAATGGAAGTAAGAGATTGAATGAGAAGAGGGGAGATTGTGATTTGAAAAAATAATAAAAGCGTTGAAAGGACAACAGTAAAAATAAGCAGAGCAGAGGTAAAGAAAGGTATGAGATTAAAAAGTTTAAGCGTGTGAAGAAGAGAGGAGAAAAGAGGAAGATAATAAAAGAGAGGAGAACAGAGGAAGGAGAAAGCTTAGGTAGTATCAGATATAAGAGTGGCGAAACGTGAGGAGAGAACGCACCGAGGATAAGGAAAGAAAGAAAGAGGTAAAAGGTAGATGATGAAGAAAGGGAGTGAAGAATGCAGAGAAAGGGGGAATGGTAGTTCAGGGATGGGAAGGGAAAGTGAAGGAAGAATAGGGAGAGAGGTAGTGTAGGTGATGCGGAGTGAAAAATAAAGGATGAATTCAAGGAGAGGAAAGGAAGAATTAAAAAAAAAAGGGAAGAAATGGAAGCCGAGAAATGAGGGAGGGAGGATACCAAGAGTAAAGGATATAGGATAAAAGGGTAGAACAGGTTGAGGAAAGGGAAGAATAAAGAAGAAGAAGAAGGATGGAAAGAGAAATGAACGGTGGAAAGGTTAAGTGGAGAAGAGAGGATGTGGAGGAATGAATAAAGATTCAGGTGAAGCTGGGAAGGAAGACGCAGAGAGAGAGAAGGTTGAGAGCGGTTTTAGAAAAGATGAAGGGTAGGCGGAGTAGAAAAAGTTTGGTGAACATAAAACAAAGTAAAGAGTAGTGTGAGAACAAACTAGAGTGTGATGGTAAAGAAAGGTTTAGCTAGATGGAAAGAAGGGGAGGAGAGGAAGGTTGAATACCAGTGAAATTGAAAGATAGAAAATTAGAGTAGGTTTAGAACAAAGTAGAGTAAGTTGAGAGATCCAAGGTCGAGAGGTCCAACGAGGTAGAGAATGAAGGGAGGGGGGAGTGGAGGTTGAGGACTAGTGAGGTTGATAGAAAAAGAGTAGGCTGAGAGCAGGTACGTATAGACTAACGAGAGCGAAGGTATAAAGAGGATTAATGAGCTAGAGAGGAGAGGGCAGGTTGAGAAAGTGGGTAGAGAGTAACGAGATAGCGAAGGTGGAGAAAGGAGGGGGGGAGGTTGAGAAAGTTGAGAAAATGAGAGCGAAGGTAGAGAGAGGTCCAGGGAGGTTGAGAGTGCTTGTGAGAAATGAGGAGAGGAGAGGTTGAGAAAGTGGGTAGAAAGTAACGTGAGAGCAAAAGTAAAGAAAGGTCCAGCAGAGTAGAGAGTGTTGGGGGGGATGGGGAGGTAGAGGGTGAGTGAGGTTGAGAGTGCTTGAGGTGGCCCCTTTGATCTAACACCCACTTGAGGGTCATCTCACCCCCACATTACCTCGCCTATCCTCTAAGCTTGAGCCTCGCTATCCTGTAAAATTGTAAATACTGTACACAGGTACACCTTGTAAATTTGGGATAATCTTATAAATGAGGCTGGTGATACTGTAAATGTGGCCTGTGAGTTTGTAAACGTAGGATATCCTTGTAAATGTCCCTTGTACCATAAATGTGAGTAAAAATCTTATAATTTTGACCCTTAAATGTGTAAAAATCCCCAGTAACGTGGAAGAACCTTGTGAATGTGGGATAAATTTGTAAATGTTGCCTGTGAACTTGTAAATATCCCCTGTAACGTAAATACGGAATGAAAAAAATATGTAAATGTGGCATGGAGATTAAATCTCGGAGAGAGAAAAAGAGGAACCAAAGGAAGCAGATACAGGGGAAGAGAAAGACTAAGACGTATATTAATGGGAAGAAGAGGAGAGTGTAGAGGTGGAAACGATGAAGAAATACAGGCATTAGAGAAGAGATGGAAAGAAGACGGAGGAAAGAGGTGGAGAGAGAGAAGAGAAGAGCAGAGAGCAGGTGGAAAAATAAAGATCCAACAGAAAAAGAATAAGAAAAGGAGAAAGACGCAGAGAGAGAGTGAGTAGGGAGGAGAAGCAGGGAGAGAGGCGAGTGGGGAAATGAGAAGAAAGAGGAGGAGAATAAAGGAGGAAGGATAATGTTGATAGAAAGGAGGAAGGCAGCTCGGAGAGAGGAGAAGTAGAGGGATGAAGGAAAAGGTAGAGAGGGAACGATGAGGAAAATGAGGAAGAGTAGATATCGATAGGAAGGAGAAAGGCAGCAAGGAGAGAGGAGAATTAGAGAGAGAAGGGAGGGAAAGGAATAGGTGACGAGGCTGATATAAATAATGAAAACCAGGTAAATTGTCAGTTTGGGTCATGCAGTTTCTCTCTCTCTCTCTCTCTCTCTCTCTCTCTCTCTCTCTCTCTCTCTCAGGAAACGTGGGCCTAGTTAGGCACTCCTCTGTTCCTGGCCTTTCACATGAATTCTCCCGTTCTATAATATTATGATAATTACATTCATTTCCAACTTCAGGGGAGGGAGGGGGGGTTACAGGCAGCAGGGAGTGTGTGTGTGAAGTTAACAAGAACAATCATTTTCCAACAAACTCGCCGCTGCTCTGTTTGCACGACACGCTTGGCATTCATTTACAGCACTGACGGCAAAGTGGGTTTTCCATTTACACGAGACTGATTTACAAAGCCTCGTGCCTCGTCCATTTACAGCCTGATGACGCAAGTGTTTGGTGTAAATTAGTGGGGGGGGGGGAACCGGGGGCTTCCAAATCTCTATTTACACCAGCATCGGAGCTAATTTAAAACTGATTTACATGCGACGCAGTGTGCAATCAAGGCACGTTAGCAGACTCCAAATCACTGTTTACACAAACGTTTACAAGTGATTTACAGGCAACCTAACCTGAAATCAATACACTTTCGCTTACCTTTGATCCAACTAAAAGAGAGAGAGAGAAATGTAAAGGAATATATTATAGCGGTTAATTATTCCTGATAAGTCTTTCGCATTATTTCTCCAGCCTTCATCCTCCTTTTACTCTAATTTGGCCTAAAGTTGGGATCTCACTATCTTGATTGCTGTGTTATAGTACTATATTTACAATGGTATATGATGCTAGTCACGAAGAAGTGCCATGGAAAAATTGTACAGCCATAGTATTGTGTTTTTCTGCACTTGACTTACGTGCAAAGATCTGCAGATGGACGAAAATTTTTAGCTAAGTAATGTGCAAGATCTGTGAGTGATCAGAAATAAGAATTTTAAAGTATTGTCGCAGTTTAGTGGAAGAGTATCACGCTTTACACTCGCATTTCATACTAGTTACTACACACTACGCACTTGCATTTAACGCTGTCACACACACACACACACACACACTACAACACGTGATAAGTGACCATTGTACGCGATATGCACGGAGTTATGTGGTAATTTGAGATAAAGTGCTTGCCCTAGTGAGTTTTTAAAAGGTTGTAAAGCTTGTACTTGCCATTCTCTCGTAAAGCGCTTGCGTTTTGACCATTGACGTTGTGGATAAAACTTGTTCCTTGTTACTTTTATTCCATTTTATTTGCTTTGGTTAATATTAATATTAACATCGTCTTCATCAATGTTGTCTTTATCATCATCATCGTATCAACAACCTTATAAATAAAGAATTGGGCTTTGTTCCATTATTTTTTTTTCCCCCCCCCACGTCCTTCATTAAAATTTTAGCATTTTTATTGGGTCTTCACCCCCCTCCCCTCTCTCTGACTCTCTCATTACCACTATCACGGTCCTTTGTTGAGGTGGTAATACAGCTTTCAAAGTCATTAACACGGTCGTAACGTGACACTTCGTACTCTACCTCCCACTATCACCACCACTAACTTCATGACAACCACCATCACCACCACTACCATCATAACCAGTCACCACCACTACCTTCATAACAACCACTATTACCACAACTACTAATACGACTGCCTTCACAACCACCACAGCTACCACCATCACCACAACTGCTATTGCTTTTTCTTGTGTCTGCCAACATTAATGCTATACAAGTGCTAAAACTACTGCAACTTCTGCCACTTACTATTATTGTGCTAATACTACTGTACTTTTCTACTACTACAACTACCACTACTGCTATTATTTCTACTACTGTTTACTACTAATACAACTACTACTATCATCACCACTGCTAATATCAATTCAGTTGGCACCATCACATCCACTATTACCACAACCACCACATCCACCATCACTGCAACGACCACTATTACCACCATCACAACCACTATCATCTTTCTTATCTTTATCGCATATTTAACGGCCTGAGAGAGAGAGAGAGAGGAAGGAGAATGAAAGGGAGTGAAAAGAGGGAAAGAAGATTATAACGTAGATTACGAAAAAGTACGAGAGGGGGGGGGGGTGAGAGAGAGAGAGAGAGAGAGGTGCCTTGGGAGAAGAGGAGGAAATGAGTAGGGTGGGGATGAGGCCATATCTTTAACTAAGCATCTCCCTCTCCTCTCGTTTTCTCTCTAATTATATTTCTCTTTAATTTGTTTTTTCTCTTTAATTTTCTCTAGTTCTTCTGCATTTTCCAGTTATGGTACACACACACACACACACACACACACACACACACACACACACACAATTAAAGGTAGTAAAAATAAATAGTTATAGATGTCATCGAACTATTTAATTAAACGAGATTAATCAAATAGTTTGCTGATAGGAAGAGTGAAATTAAAAATGATTACTTGTAGGGAAGGGTTAAATGTTACTCTTTGATATTCCCTCCTCACCACTTTCCCCTTTTCTTCTCTCACACCTTCCTTCCTCCATTTCTTCGCTTCTCCACACCTCTACCACATTCCCCTTCCCTTCTTTCCCTCCTTCCTTCCTCTCCCTCCCTGCATTCTTCTCCACACCTCTTGATTTCTTTCATCTCATTTCATTTCCCCTTCTTTTATCACCCTCCCAATTCTCTTCCTCTTTGTTTATCACTCACTTCTCTCCTTATCTCTCTCCCACTTAATCCTTATCCCCCTTCCACTCATCTCTTATCTCCCTCCCACTTCTGTGTCCTTTATCTTTCCTCCCACTCATTCTCTATCTCTTTCACCTCCCTTCCACTCCCCTTTTTCCTTTTTTCACCCTCCCTCCCTTTTTCCTTTTTTCACCCTCCCTCGTTGCTTTACTCCTTTCCTTCCTCTCTACCAGCTTTTCACTTTCCAGTCATCTCCTCTTCACATCTCTTGATTCCGCTTCTCTCGCTTTACTCCCACTTCCTCTCTCTGCCTCCCACTTCTGTTTCCCTCTCACTGCATTCACTTTCCGCTTCTCCCTATCATCATGCCTTTCTCTTCCCTCTTCCTCCCCCCCCACTCATTTCCTTTCCTCTCCCTCCCCCTTCTTTTCTCCTTTCACTCATGTCACCTTATGTCTTTTCTTCTCTTCCCTTAAATTTTTCCTTTCCTCTCTTCCCTCGTCTGTTCTCTTCCTCCCGCTTCTTTTTTTCTCTCTCTTGCCTCCTTATATCTTCTCTTCCCTTAAATTCACTCCTCTCCTTTTCTCTCATCTCCTCCTCATATTCTGCCCCTCTTTCCCCATCTCCCACTTTACTCGCTTATCTCTTCTCCTCCTCCCCCCTCCCCCCCCTGTAAATGCCAATCTCAGTTACGACCCCGTGGTGAGAACGCAGAGAGAGAGAACTAGGAAAAGGCCAGTAAAGGGGGAGGGGCTGAAGAGAGAAAGGGTGGGGAAGGATGAGGTGAAAGGAATAGGAATGATACACAGGAAAATATAGTGAGAGGGAGGGGTTGAGAAAAAAGTGAGCGAGGGAAGTGGGCTTGGTGGAGGGAAAGGGGCTGTGGGGAGAGAGAAGGGGCTGGGAGGAGGGAAAGAGGGTGAGGAGAGTGGGAGGAGGGATAAGGGGAGGGGAAGGGAGTCGGCTTCATTCTCCCCTCTTCTAATTAACATATAACGAGGGGACAGAGAGAGGGAGGGGAGAGTGGGATGCGGTGTGAGAGGAAAGGGAGGAGGGGAGAGCGTATTGAAAGAGAGGGGAGGAGGGGTAAAGAGAGTGAAGTTTGTGTGAGAGGAATGGAATGTGGGAGGGGAGAACAGAAAAGTGTGTGTGAGAGAGAGAGCGGGGGATAGGCCACGTGTCCCCCTCAGCTCCTCTCGTGGATGTGTCACAGTTGACAACATAAATGAATTACTCTATTTTTAGACAGACACTTCCTTTCGACCCAGCAGACACTTTGATCAATACCCAACACTAAATAACAACACAGAAAATCTGAACCACCTCAGTATTATATCATGTTGGATTTATTTTTTCCTGATACCTTTACTTGACCATGCTCTTTATTGAATTACCTTCTGTTTTTAGACGGACACCTTTCGATCCAGCAGACATTTATGTCAGTGCCCATCACTGCTCGTATGATAACACAGAACGTCAACCACCTCAATATTAAGTCATGTTTTGTTCAATATATTCTTGATACTTTTACTTGACTATACTCTTTTTACCTTTTTCTTACCTGTTAACGATTTTATTCAGCTTTAGATAGATTTTCATGATATTCAGCATTGGCTTGGACAA
Source organism: Birgus latro (assembly GCA_018397915.1). Lineage (NCBI taxonomy): Eukaryota > Metazoa > Arthropoda > Malacostraca > Decapoda > Coenobitidae > Birgus > Birgus latro. The sequence continues at coordinate 8,645 of JAGKTI010010097.1, forward strand.
TGTAGGAAAAAACACCAGGTACAGAGAAGGGACCTGTTTTATTCGACGTTTGGCCAAGCAGGCTTTCTCAGGAATAACACACACAGTGGTAGCAACAAGCCACTTTAATTAGTCCAGGCCGAAGAACCTGTGACACTATAAAACAGTCATAACCAGCCCTATGAAACAGTGTAATTGGGCTACTTAGGCTTCCCCTTGCTTAACTCGTGCAGTATACCAATGGTTTCGCCAGCATTGACTACGGGGAAGCATGACTAGCCCGGTTACATTGTTTCCTAGGATTTGTTATGGTTGTTTTATAGTGTCATGGGTTCCTCGCCCAGACCTATTTGGCGTTGAATAAAATGGGTCCCTTTTCCTCACTTGTGTTAAGGTAGATTTCTTGTAGTGAAAGGGTTGCTGATGACTGCGTAACATTGGAAAATTATAGAATATAGAAGAGGGAATTTTAAGAAAACAATTATTCAAATTAGGTCCAAATCCCAACCGTTACTGAGCCGCATTTACTGATGATATTTATTGCTGAATTTTGAAGAATACCAGTTTCGATATAAGCTCTTAACTAAATTTCAAGATGCTTTTGCTAGATTATATTGCTTTTTATCGTCCAGTATAACTCTGCATTGATGATGATTATACGGCATTCCTTCTTTCATAGTTAAGACATGACTTAAATCGGTTCATGAATATCGTGTGTCAGATGGTTAATTGGTGAGCAGTGTCCTGAAATTAAATTGTTTTGACATTGTAGAAAGTTTGTGTAAACCGTACTTACACACACACACACACACACACACGAGGTTCTGTCAAAGAGTGTGCTTGTGTGTGTTGTAGGTTGAATTTCGATACATGTGAATTCGAGTTTCAGTATTATTTAGAAAACGCCTTTGTTTTAATAGATAGGTAGATAAATAGGTAGATAGTTTGTGTGTGTGTGTGCGTATTTGCATGTATATATTGGCGTCAATTAATGCAAGTTGCAGAGGATGTGAATGGGAATATAATTGTCAGAGCTTGTGTGAATGATTGTACGTGTGATTGCTGAGGTGATGAGTGTACGTGTATGTATGAACACGCACCGTACATGTGTGTGTGTGTGCTTGTCGCAGTGAAATTGTTCCAGAGTGAAATGTGTGACGCGCCAGGGCAGAAAGAGGCATCCGAGCGTCATCTTAAAACACTGCCTCCATAATTGAGAGCACGCCAGACAAACCAGCACCGGAATTTTACCTCAACCAAAATAATGTTCTGAACAGTTAGGTCTGCATTCATCTCTTTCTCTCTCTCAAATAACAAAGGCAACATCCACATCGTAACTTTGGAGTTGGTGGAAGGAACTCGGTACCACTTCTCCGTAAAGCACGTATAAAAGTATTGTTGATGGCTGGCATTTGAGATGAGGCTGATTATTTGGAAGGTATTAATGAGAAGTGACCTGAAGTGTGGCCCATTGTATATAATTGTACGCATATTTCTGACCTGTACCCACACGTTGATTATTTGGAAGTTGGATAAAGGAAATGGTGTGTGTGATGATGGAAGACGACAACGACGATGATAACTTTCCTGTTCGTGGAAATTGAGATTAAAAATGATGAAAGACGACGACGATGATGATTAGGACGGTGTGTTGATGATGATAGCTTTCCTACACTATTGGAAAGTGTAATGAATTATGGTGGTGTGGGTGATGATGATGATAACAACCTTCCTTCACTATTGGAAAGTAGAATAAATGATGGCGGTGGTGGTTATGATGAATCGGATGTTAGTGATGATGATGATAACCTTTCTTCATTATTAGAAAGTAGAATAAATAATGATGATGATGGTGATTATGATGATGATGGAGGAGGATGTTGACTGTGATGGTGGTAATGATGTTGATGGTCTGTTTTGAGAACCCTTTTGTTACCATTTTTGTTTATTTCTGGATAGGATTTTTTTTTCTTAGACGAGGAAAAACAGGTTGCTTTCATAATGAGGTAAAACTGTCCTTAATTAAGAGAGGGGAAGAAATTGATGGAATGTTTATGAGTAGGGATGTGTGTGTGTGTCTGTCTGGTATGCATGTGTGTCTGTCTGTCTTTATGTGGAAGGAAAAATGTAAAGTCTGTGTGGAACGATATTGTATGTGTGTGTGTTTGTTTAGAAGAAATGTGTGTACTATAAAACAGGTACAAAGTGAGGATGTACAGTAGTTGTGTGTGTGCGCGCGTGCGGGCTTGCGTTATATTTTTACTTTGAATTGAATAAGGCCAAGGAGATCTTTCACGTCTTTTATATGTACCTTTTCTTTTTAACGAATTTTTAAGGACCGGGATTTAACCCTCATCCAAAACTTTAAATCTCTTTGTTACAGGTAGAACAAAAGGTTAAACTGTACTCGAATTAGTTTTTCTTGCTATCCTAACAGCTTTAGTTCGCTTAATGCCGATTTTTCAGACTCGAGAGATTAAATACAGCCATCGTTAACCCATTCTTTTAGAGACCCTTTGTAGTGTGAAGAAAATGGTCTGGATGCGCAAAAATGAATTACCTCATTGATATTTATTTTACCATATGATTCCGGAAATTTGTTGTAACCTCTTTCAATACAGTGACGTACATGTACAATCTCTCTCTCTCTCTCTCTCTCTCTCTCTCTCTCTCTCTCTCTCTCTCTCTCTCTCTCTCTCTCTCTCTCTCTCTCTCTCTCTCTCTCTCAACTTTATCTCCTTTGTTTCTGTTGCTTTAACCAGTTTTGGCCGCCTTTGAGTTGTCTCCTCTTTGCTGCTGTTAGAGTGTATTAGTTTAACATTTCTCCCCCAGTGAAGTCACCCCTCGACCACTTCTGTACAGTGTGGTGTCCTTAAGAGGTGGTAATAGTAGACTACTTTGTTAATTGTATAGTTTGTTTGTCTGTTGGCAGGATTACTCAAAAACTAAAAGAGAGATTTGAACCAAATCTGATGGGTAGATAGCCCATGTCCCAGGGAACAATCGATTAACTTTTGGGACCGATCTGGATCGTACTACAGGTTCTGGATCCGGAAAACATTATTTTGTGAAACCATACTCAATGATGAGAAAATCTAACCCATTATGAAGAGCGGTGTGGAATTATCTTCCCTTGTCGGAGAAATGCATTCCACTGAGTGCCTGTCTAGGTAGGGGAGTTACCTGTCTGACTATCTTGTTAAATGTCAGAATATCTTGTTTTAATTAGGGGAGTTTCCTGTCAGACTATCCTGTTTAATGTCAAGACTATTGTAAGTAATTAGGGGAGTTACCTACCAGACTTTCTTGTTCAAATTATTGGAGACCTTTCGTTGTGAAGGGTCAGTGGAAATAAGCTGCAGTTGACCACTTGTGTATTTTGTGCCACAAGGAATATGAAAAAATCGACATTGATAGTTTTCGTAATATCTTGTTTGAAACAGACGATTAGCGTGTGAAAATAGCTTTGACATAATATCAGGTAGCTGTTGAACGATGTTAAGTTTCGATTTAGTCGTAAATAAGGAAAATAATAGGCAATTTCTGGAACATTGATAGGATGGGTGGTATGCGATGTTGTACAGTCCTTACCTAGAACAAGGTCTAAGCATAGTATTGTCCAACAAGTAACCTGAGTATTATGATAATAGTATTTTCACATATTTTTCTATTTTTTTGGCGGTTTTGCTAATACTGTGGCCAATTGATGTCTTCGGCACTGTTGCTTATTTCCTCATCATTTTAGATTTGGGGGTACATTCCTAGTGGAGGGATTTGAAACGTTCAGTATGGCATCTTCTAGTTCATTCTTACTTCCACCACTTTTTATGCTAAAAGAGAGTGGTCTTTGTTATTGTGTAAAAAAAAAAAAAAGTTCTCCACCCGGTGTTAAGCATTTGTGTGTATCTGGCTGTTTCTGGCACAGTTTGAAGGTTTGAATTGGCGTCAACTTGTTGTACTTTATACCATACTGTTTAGACTGTTGCATCGGCCAGCCTTATCGGTGCCGCCAAATGAAGGCTCCTCTCAGCACCGTAATGAAATCGTACAATAAGCTTCTATCATGTCGGGTGAGGGGCACAGAGTACACCACCCTTGTAGCTTGCAGGAAAAGGAAAGAAGCAAGCCCCGCCATTGGCTCTTGGTAATGAAGACATGACAGTTTTTTTTTTCTTGGAACTTGTGTGTGTGTGTGTGTTTGGTAATGAAGACATGCTTTCCTTTTTTTTTTCTTGGAACTTGTGTGTGTGTGGTAATGAAGACATGCTTTCCTTTTCTTTCTTGTGTCTGTGTGTGCATGTTTTTTTTTTTCTCGTGCATCCCGGAGAAAAAACCGAAGAGCGACGAACCGGCATGGATTTAAAAAAAAAAAAAAAAAAGTAAACATTGGCGAGAGGTTTGTTGGTGGCCTGGGTGTGGTTGTGAGTGGAAGCGAAGACGAGAACTGAAGTACCTCTCTCTCTCTTTTCATCCATCCATCCGTCCGTCCCTAACTATCTGTCTGCCTGCCTGTCTGTGTATCTATCTATGTCTCTCTCCTCCACTCCCTCCTATGCCCCCTTGTCTCTTCATCTTCCCCTCTTACCTTCTCACCTCCTTACTCCCTGCTCCCTTCTTCCCTCTTCCCCATCCAGCATAAAGAAAAGAAAAAAAAAGTACCATGTAAACAGTGTAAGAGAGTTGTTGCTTGGCTGGGTGAAGCGATGACGTGAGCGAAAATGTCCACAGAAACATACAAGACTATTCTTCAGTCCCCCTCCCTCTCCCCTCCCTTCCCTTTCCTTTCCTTTCCTTTCCTTTTCTTTCGTTTCCTTCCATGACCTTCCTTCCCTACCCTTCTCTTCTCTTCTCTTACCTGGCAGTCTCTTCCCCTACCTTCCTTTTTCACCACTCCCCGACACATTTCCTTTCCCTTTACCTACCTGTCTCCCTCCTCTCTGTCTTCTTGTCCTTGTCTCTCCATCTTCCTTTTCTCTTCCCAGTTTTCTCATCCCTCTTGCACTTTCATCTCCCTTCCTTCTCCCCTTCCTCGACTGGGTGTCATTGTAATCTGAAGAGAGAGAGAGAGATAGAGAAAAAAAAAAATCTTGTTCATTTAAACGTTCACACTCATCTATTTTTCATGGTCTCCTCTGAGTCTCTTCCTTCCCACCCCTCTTCATTTCCCCTCCTCCTCTTCTTCCTCCGCTTGTTTTTATCATCCTTTACTCTCTGTTCCCTCTCACCCCTCTTCATTTTCCTTCGTCTTGCTCCGCAGCTCTCTTCCTCTTCGCCTTGTTACATTTCTCTTCTCCCGTTCTTCATTTCTTCCCCTCCTAAGTCCTTTCTCTCCCACCCCTCTTCATTTCTCTTCGTCTTCCCTGTTTGTTTACCTTTCTCTCTTCCTCTTCCAATTCGCTTAACTAATCCTCTTCTTCCTCCCTTCATCCCTCGTCGTCTCCCCCTTCCTCCCACCCCCTCACTCGTCGTTTTTCCTCTCCCTTTCCTCCCACTTACTGTTCCCTTCTTTTTTGCCTCTCCTCCATCCTTCCTCACCACCCGTTTTCCTATCCCCCCCCAAAAAAAAAAAAAAAAAAAAAGAGAGGGAGAGAGGGCTGGGTGTGTGTGGGTTCAGGTTTACACGGGAGGAAAAAGTGTCCACAAACAAAGTAACTCTACCTTGCTCTGTGTGTGTGTGCTTGTGGTTAGGCTTAGACCAAGACGAGAAGAATAATGTCGTGCTTGTTTACAGGCATATATTAATTGTCTTCTTCGCTCCTCCTCATCCTCTTCCTCCCCTCATATTTTATTCCTTCCCTCCATCCTTCCGCGCCCCCTTATCCTTCTCCCGTCCCCTCGCCCCCCACATCGTTCTCTCTTCTTAATCTTCCCCCTCTTCCTCTTTTTCTTTTTCTTTTCCTCTTCAACCTCCTACTTCACCGTTTATTGCCTTGTTTTTTCCTCCCTCCAGTCTGACTCCCCAACTCTTTCTTCCTTCCCTCCCTTATTTCCCCAACTCTTCCTTCTTTCACTACCCCACCTCCCCAACTTTTCCCTCTTTCCATCCCCACCTTCCCAACTTTTCCCCCCTTTCCCTCAATCCCCAACTTTTTCTTCCTTCCCCAGCTCTCCCTTCTTTCCCACCCCTGCTTCCCTAACTCTTCCTCTTCCACTTCCCCAACTCTTTCTTCCTTCCCCTCCCCCACTTCCCCAATCCTTCCTTCCTCCCCTTTTCCAGAAAACCACCCCATGTTTTCCTTCCTTCCTTCCATTTACCACCCCCCAATCTCTTCCTTCCTTCCCCACCCTTCTTCCCCCAACTATCTTGCCCTCCCTGACATTCACATACCTTTATCCCATCTCTGACCGCCCCTTTCCACCCTAACCAGTCCCTTTAAGGGGTTCTCCCAACTTAAAATCCTACCATTCCCTAATTCTGTCCTCCCCAGCTCTTTTCAATTGTTCCCGGTTCTTTCCCCAGCCTCCCCTGTCACCTTTTCCCAGTCCTTCCCACTCCCCTTTCACCCCTCCCCAACCTCTGCTGTCAGCCTCTGTCCAACCCTCCAGACCCTTGTCATCCCGTCCTTCCACTTGTCTCCTCGCTTTACCTCCTCCGGTTTTTATTTAGTTCTTACCCCCGCCTTCCACAGACCTCTCTTGTTCCTCTATGCTCTTTCCTGCTCTCTCACGTCTGTCATCTCGTTACTGCTCTGTCTTGCTTTTGTCAGGTCTTTACTGTTCTCACTTGCTCGTGTCAGCTCTTTACAGCCCCCTCTTGCTCCTGTCAGCATTTTACAGCCCACTCTTGTTCCATGTCAGCTCTTCCAGTTATCCCTTTACCCTTGTCAGCCCAGTTCAACCCTGTCTTGATCCTCGTCAGCACTGTCTCTTTCCCCCCAATCCCTTGTCAGCCCAATCCAAGCCACCCTTGTGCCTCGTCATCTGTATCCAGTTTTTCGCTTTTCCTTTTGTCAGCCCTATCCTCCACTCTCGTTCTCGTCAACTCTTTCCTTTATCCTTTAGCCAGTTCCAACCCTCTCTCGTTCCTCGCCATCCCTGCTCAGTCCTCCTTTCTTCCCTGACAGCCTTATTCAGCTCTCCGCTATCCCTCGTCAGCCTTATCTTACCCTTCATGAACCCTAATCGTCTTTCTCGCACCCCATTGCCCTATTTAGCTTTCCCTTGTATTTGACTCTACCTTGTTCACTTTATTAGTCCTCTGCCATAGTTCCGTTTCAGCCCTCTGCCATATTCTCTTAAATGTATCTAGCCCTCCATTGTGCTGCACCCAACCATATTTTCTCGTCAGCCTTCTCTGAGACCTTTGTAAGACCAGCCTTTTTAGTGGAGTTCAATTTTATGTAGTTCTTAATCCTTCTCTCTCTCGTGACTCATACCACTAACTCCTTTTAATCATACCCACTTCAATATTATCTCGTACTAAAGGGGTTGATTTACCTCATAACCTGGCCCCTTTCAACACAGTTTTGGAAATCTACCCCTTTTCAGCTCTTTAATCCGACCCTATTCATCATTTTAAAGTCAGTCTTTAACTCTTATTTAGTTACCCAAGCTTGTTATTCCCTTTATTTATTCCATTTAATTCAAGTTTTTAAATTTCCATTCGTTTTCATCCCTTTCCAGCTCTTTAAACGCTCTTCTGCTCTTTAAAAATGCTATCCAATCCATTTATTCCATATAACTCAAAGCTTTTTAAAATCCATTCAATTTGAACCCTTTCCATGCAGATAAACTCCCTTCTACCGTATAGTGCAATAGTTTTCGTGGCCTCTGTGTTGTTTTAGAGCCTATCCAGTGGAGCTCACCTTTAAGACCATCGCAACAGTCCGACCTAAATTAGACCCCATCGATCCCCCAAATGATGCTCAATCCCTAGACCTAATACACCCTCCTATCTCCTCCCCCCCTCCTTTCCCCTTGCCACTTTTACTACCACCCTGTACTACCTCCACATCTACACCAAAACTACTGCTACTATTACTACCACCACCACACTACTACTACTACTACTGCTGCTGCTGCTGTTACTACTACCACAACCACGCTACTACTACTACTACTACACTACCACCACCTCCAGTACCCCACTACTCTTACTCTCTACTACTTCCACTTCCACTTCTAACCTTATGTGGTATAGCCCATCCTATCCTAGCCTGTCATAACCTACTCTGTCCTATCCTGTAGTAACTTAATTCTCTCTCTCTCTCTCTCTCTCTCTCTCTCTCTCTCC
>JAGKTI010010098.1:15207-29254 GCA_018397915.1 Birgus latro
TCCACCTCCTCCTCACCCTGCAATGCAAACGGGCAACAATTCTCTTGTTCTCACAGTCTTCTCCCAAGGACGGTCTGTGTGTGTGTGTGTGTGTGTGTGTGTGTGTGTGTGTGTGTGTGTGTGTGTGTGTGTGTGTTTTGCTTGTGTTCTATTGTGCACATATAATGTACATACTGTATATGAAATCTCGGATTGCGTTTGTATTTATGCCGAAGTATGTATCTGCTTTGTCTGAGTATATATTGTACGCAATACTATGCATGCTTGTGGATGTGGTATGTATGGTTATAATCATGATTACGTCTGTGACTGACGCCTTCCTACTACAGGACTAACAACGAGAAGTAGCCTCACGCCATTTTATATCCTGTGACCCACGTAACAATAAAAACATAAATAAATAAATAAAAAAGCATAATATCAATCTACGACCCATCTTGCAAGGTTGGCAGCTGTGAAAAAATGGAACGAAGGCAAGGACGTTGATGCAAAATTTGCAGAAATTAAATTACACCCCAATTTTACACACAGGATTCATGCGTAATTTGAAAATGCAACCACAAACATGCAGGCGAATATGGCGGAGGGAAAAAAAACACGAAAGCACAAAGGGCTGAGTCAGAATTTCCAGGTGGGTGTGAGGGGACGGTTTGTATGTTGGAATTCGCTAAATATATTTTGCTTATTTTGGTTCTTGCTAATTAGTAACTCTAATATTACAGCCATGATTGTTGCTAGAAATAAACGAGTTCTTTCTTTATAAAGAAGATGTAAAACAAGATAAACCAATACGCGAGGATGTGCTTTTATAACATATAAAAATGAAATATAACAACATGCACACTTCGTACAAAACCATAGTGAGGGAAGCACATACACGATACTTAGATATTCCTATAATGAAGTGCAAAAATGCACACATACAAAAACACTTCATAACAAGCACATTAACATCACAATAATGAATATATTGTAGCAACAATGTTGACAAATACTTTCCAGTCTTGATAAAGTGAGAATATTAACATTTACTTTCCAACAGCATCATGCAAAGACTCATAACTGTAACCGCTCTTATGAGATTAAATGTAAGACCAGACTCTATTCTCGTAGGGAAAGTGGTAGCCAGAGTTTATCCATTCCTCATGCTGGTAGAGTACGAATGGAAAATGAGGTAATGAGGTGTCTGTAGGGCCAGTGACGTATAAAACAGTGGAATTGTTGTAATGGCTATGTCTGTGTGTGTCCAAGCCTGCACAACATGTCATCGATATGAACCGATAGCGTATGAACATTTGCAAACGTATGAAAGGACATCCTACCAACAACCACATTAAATGTCCACCACGAGTTTGCGTGTCGAGTCCTAGACTCTAAGCACATGAAGATCACGAGATGAAAACAACCACAGTCACCTTAATTATATTTACAAGTATATAGGCAAAAAAAAAAAAAAAACTCATGAAACGCACATTAGCATCACCATGATAAATAAGCGATAACATTAACACTTACACTTTCCAGCACCATAAACAAAAGTGTTTACGAGCGTTCTCCTTCCCCCTCCTCTCACACACACACACACACACACACACACACACACACACACGCTACCTGACCGCGGTCAGAGGGGCGAACAGAGAGGAGGAGGAGGAGGGGAGGTGTGGCCAGCTTGTTGACGCTTTATTGTGTTGCTGAGCTCTGACCTTCACACTCGCCTGCCTTCTCACACCTCCCCATGACTTATTCCTTGCCTCACTCAGTCTCCCTCTGCCTCAGTCTTCCCTTACCGTCTCCTCCTGCCTCACTCTCCCTGCCCAATACCTCATCTGGCCTTATTTCACTTTGCTTCACACTTGCCCATGATTTTTACCTCTCCTACCTCAATAGCCCGCTGCTTAAATCTCCTAAAACCCATGCTTTAATATAATATCCACGCCAGGCTTTTCATCAAGCATAATTTCGCTCAATCTCATACATCAGAATGACTATTATCTCGACTGGATTAAATTCCCACTGCCCCAATCCCTTCTTCCTTTACGATCTCCCCGTCTAACGCCTCATCTGTCCTTATTTCACTCTGTCTCGTATCTCAACATAACTTATACTTTGCCTAACCCTGTCTCCCCCAGCTTCAGAGTCTGCCTGATACACAGCTTGGCCATATTTCACCCATCTCACAAGTCGTCATGAACATTGTTTTTGCCCTGTCTCACACTTCATCAGCACTGAAATATTACCTGATTTACAATTATTGTCTCAGTTTCTCCCGTCTTAACTTGGCCATCTATTACACCCATGGCTTCTTAACACCTTGCCTGCCTTACACAAAGCCTCAGTCAAATCTTGCCTCAATTTTCTCTGCTTCAGACTCCCCCAGCCTCATACCTGGTTATGACTTAAATCTTGACATGCCTCATACCTTCGCAAATACAACTCCACGGTTGCTTCACACCTCGGAAGCTCTGAAAATCGGCTGCCTAAATACCTCCCCGCATGGCATCCCGGGTGGTTTAATATCTTGCCCTCTTTCACCTCAGCAGGTCTATTTCCCTCTGCCTCACAATTCAGCAGGACCAGTTCCCTCTGCCACACTCCTCAGCAGGTCTATTTCCCTCTGCCTCACACCTCAGCATGTCTCTCCCCCAGTCTCACACCTCAGCAATCCTTACATCCCTTTTGTCTTACACCTTGTCATGTTTAAAATCTCACCCTGTCTCCCACCTTGACCGACCTCACACCCCAACAGGAATTCATCTCCCCCTGCCTCACATCTCAGGCTTATTTCTCCTGCTGCCTCACACATCGCCAGGCATAATACTGCACCCTGTCCCTCACCTTGCCCTCTCTCTCTTATCTCATTGTTTTATTTCTATCTCACCACGCTAGGTCTTGAAATAATTTCGCCCTGCCTTACACCTCAGCAGGAAGCAATGTATCGCAGCAGTTCTAACATATCTTCCTGGCTCACACATCGGCAGACCAGGTATCTTCATGCGCGGCACACTTACTAATTCCTTTACTAATTTCGCCTGCCTCACACCTCAATAAGTATTTATCTTCCCACGTCTCACAACCCAGCAGTCATTACATCTCTTCCTGTTCCGCGCTTCGCCATGTTCTGTATCTCTCTCTGCCACAAACCTTGCCACATCCGAAGTAATGTCGCCCTGCCTTTCACCTTAACCTGCTTCACATCTCAGTGCAGTGACACCCTATACCCCAAACTGCCTTACGCTCTCCCTGTCTGACATCCTACACTATCTCACACACAAACACTCTTTTCTATCTCACATCTTATCTAGCCTAACACCTCAGCCTCCCTCACGCATTACCTTACCACACATATTATTGGTTGCAATGACACCTTTCGGAGGATTGATTGCCATGACTTGCGAAAGATGTGTAGTTTGTACTCGTGATGTGAGCAATGTTGTTTGCTGATGAACTTGCTATCTGTGGTGTTAGGGTGGATATTTGTGGTATGGTGAGGAAGACTGAACTTGAAGACATTCTGATGGTGTGAAAAATAATTCCCTTGTGCTATGGAATATTACAAAGTAAGTCTAATAACTGGAGTGGAGAAAGCGCAACGTGCGCCAGTGTGAACTGTTCTCTCTCTCTCTCTCTCTCTCTCTCTCTCTCTCTCTCTCTCTCTCTCGCTCTTCCTCTCTCTCTCTCTCTCTCGTGTAGAGATGTGGGTGGTACTGTTTAGTAACATCCTCTGGTGGAATGACTGAAGTTGGGGGGTAAATTATTGATAATCTGGGCTATGACTTAGGTGCTGTTAAATTTTTTTTTTTCTACATCGTGGTGTTCCGCATAAGGTGTAGAGAGACAAAAGGAGAATGAGGAGAGGAAAACCGAAAGGTAGGTGGACAGGGCAGAGTGAAGGGCTACACGAGGGAGGTGGGTGCAAGTAGACTAGAGTATCTCAATACAAAGCTTTGGAGATTTATTAGTCGCCGTCGCCCTGGATACGCTATAGGAATCAGCGTCTTGGAAAAGATGAACAGAAGGGCAAATGGACTGACAAACAGATACATTGATTGATAAATAGTCAAATGTCAAATGAGTAAACAGTAACTAGATAAAACGTATATGATTAAGCATACGTAAAGACAAGGTGACAGGCAGAAAGATTACGACAGAGACGAATATTCACATAATACTTTATGCACATTTCTCGCGTGATATGCTCTAGCACAGTCCAGTAGTATATCGATGTGTTGGTTATTTTTGCTGTTTTGGTCTGGTGGTATGGTATTACGTAGTGTTTGTTTTGGTATGCAAGGCAGTGTGGTGTGACTACAATTGTTGGCGGTGCGGCTTAGGGAGGTATGACCCTACATGGTTCCCTCCACGCCTCACCACCCTAGCTAGCCAAGGCCATCCCCATCCCTCATCACCACCTTGCCTTCCTCAGCTGTACACTACTCGCTTGTGGAATACATGGCATCAAAATTCTGTCGCTGTCTTTCATCGTTTGCTTACCTCACTTGAGGATTATCAGACACTAACAATCTGGCAACTGCCATCATAACGTTCAGCAAGGCTATCCATTCCCCATCCATCATCACCTGCTTGCCTTACTTGTACACAACTCGCCTCTGGGATATGCGGCACTGGATTTCTGTCACCATTCATCATCACCTCCTCACCTTTGTGGTACACTACTCCTCAGAGATGTAATTTACTAGCATTTTGCACCATCCCTCGCCGAAGCCTCCCTCACCACCTGCCAAACCTACACCATTCACCTGAGGAATACAGGCACTAGATTTATGTTACCATCTCATCGCCAGCCCACTTCACCTACATTCAGGTTCACTCACAACTGTCACCTCCATTCCCCACCACCTGGCTGCCTGCCTCACTTTTACACAACTCGCTCAAAGAATATGAAGCACTAGTATTTTGGCAGTTTCCCTCACCTGCCTCAACAAGGCCAGCCTCTTCCCTCATTATCTACCAGTCTGCCTTAGTACACCACTCACCTCTGGATTTCTGGCACATTTAAATAAGCAGGGTTTTGGTACAGACATATCTGTTTTGGTTAGCATTCTCAGCTTGGCAGGACTGACTGGTACTGGCACTCTCTTCTTGGCAGATCTTAATGTTGGCACTGTTTTGGAACCGATATTCTCAGATTAACTGTCACTCTCTTGGCTCCTTTCAAGCCAGTAGAATCTCTTGGCTACCAGGCAATTTTCTGGAACTGCACTCTGAACTTGGAAGTCACTCTTGAGATGATTTCTTACTGCACTCAGTTTGATATTACACAAATATTCCTAATCTGTCACCACTACTAAAGTTTAATGCTATCATTATAGTGCTTAGCTGGTAGTATTACTTTGGTATTTACAGTCTGCCTACTCTTAATACTTCTAGCAACGCAACACTGGTCCGGCATTCAGCTTTAACATATGACTTCAGTCCTCTTATCTGTCACTATTACTCTCATCTTGGCACTATCACTGGCATGCCCAGTTATATATTATCGCCCTGGCATTCGAAGCTTACCATTACTGCTTTGACATTATCACGGCCCTCTATCACCTTGCCATTATCACTCAGCACTGGAGGCAATGAAGCGGACACTAGGCTACTTACCATTATAATTTTAACACTAACACCGACGCACTGACACCATGGATAACATTAAGATTCCACACTCCCTGCTGCCACAGAGAATTAGCGACTTTAGTCCGGCAAGGGCAACATGTATCTTACTCTTGACAATAGCAACTCCCACAGACAGATCGGAGCTCCCAGTTTGGCTTTATCCCCACAACCACTCCACTCGTTCATTATGCAGCTGCTGCTGCGTAGACTGGACAATTCGCACATACTTACACGGAAAGTGAAAGCTTGTATAACTATCAATGCCCTCAAGATATGTGTTCACGTGAAACCACCGAAAAATTGTATGAAATTTGTAAAACTATCTATGCCCCAGATATTCATTCACTATGAACTATCAAGAAAGTGAAATGGAACGTTCTAAGAATATCAGTATCAAATGTCTAAAGTAAATGTTAAAGTTATCCATATCCCAATTATTCATGCCTGTGATAATCTTACTACACGGTGTGTTGAGGATAACGCGCCTGACAAATAATGTGGAATTCACAGCTCGTAAAGGTTAATGTCTTCGGCCTCGACATCTGTCATGAGAAAATAAGTCTTGCATACTCGAAAAAAAAAAACACGAGGCATTTTTTAAGAAGTTAAAAACATACAGCCTGAGAAATTGACGGGAAAAACCCAAACCTCCTTGCACGTACAAACAGCCACGCACACATTTTTCACGCCCTTCAAGGAGACGTCGCCAGGTGTGTGCAGGTACAGGGTGTAAATATCGAACAAGTCGCAACGTAAACACGTCACCGGGTTGGAAGGAACTGCGACGAGGGTGGCGGTGGTGGTGGCTGCAGTATTTTTAGTAGTAGCGGTGGTGGTGACATTCGTGTAAATTGTTTTGGTAGTGCAGGTGGTGATGGTGACAGTGATGAAAGGTAATTGTGGTGAAGATGGTGGTGGTAGTGATAATAATAACGAATGATGATGAACATTAATGGTGGTGAAGGTGGTAATTGTAGTGAATGGTGATGGTGGTGACATTGGTAAAGAGTAATTGTGGCAAAGATGGTAGTGAAAATGGTGGCGGTGGTAACAGTAGTGCATGGTAATGGTGGTGTACATGGTGGTGCTGGTGATAGTGATGAACAGTTATGATGGTGAAGATGGTGGTGGTGGTGGTTGTGGTAGTGAAAATAGTAATGGGTGTGAAGGTGGTGGTGGTGGTAGTGCAATAACTGGATGTGACTGTGGTGGTGGTGGCGCAATGACTGGATATGACTGTGGTGGTGGTAGCACAATGACTGGATGTTTGGATGTCACTGTGGTGGTGGTGGTGGTGGCGGTGATTCATTGGTGGTAATAATGGTGGTGGTTGTGGTGCAGTGGTGGTAGTAGTGGCGGTGGTTGTGGTAGTAGTGGCGGTGGTTGTGGTGCAGTGGTGGTGGTGGTGCTGGTGGTGGAGGCCCAAACATGGATGGTGGGTGGTCCTTCGCTCTGTCCCCAGGCGGGAGGTAGCAAGGAGAGGGGGAGGGGTAAGGTGAGGGGAAGGGAGGGGAACTAGGGAAGGGGGAGGGGAAGGCAGTTTAGGAAGGGAAGGAGGGAGAGGGAGTTGGTGACGGATATGGGGAATGGTAACAGGGAGCTGGGGATGGGTAAGGAAAGGCAGTTGGGAAAGTTGGTGAAGGTAGCTGGAAAATGCGAAGGGAGAGGCAGTTTAAGGAAAAAGAGAGGAAGAGGAAGCTGGGGAAAGACTGGGGAGGGGGCGAGGGATTGAGAGCGGCGAGGACCTCGAGAAGGGGCGAGGGATTGTGAGAGGCATTGGACAGGGTGGGGATATAGGCAAGGGGAAGGAAGTGGAACGAGGAAAGGGCGAGGTAGAAGAGCTAGGAATGGGGAGGGAAAGGGAATTCGGGAAGGAGAGGGGAGAGAAGTTATGGAAAAGGAGAGGAGGGTAAATGAAGCGAGGAAGAGAGCTTGTGAGGGAGGGTGTTATGGAAAGGAAGGAGTAGCTCTATGGAATGGGAGGGGAAATGGTGCATTGCAGACAAGGAGAGGTTTATGGTAAGGGAGAGGGCGAGGTACTGTGGAAAAAAAAAAAAAGCAGGGGAAGTGTTGTGCATTAAAAGGGAAGCGTAAGACGGGATGAAAATATGAAAACAGGGAAGCGAGGACGAGGAACTTTTGAGAGTGAATATGGTATTAGGTTGGGAGAGAAGGAAGAAAGAGAAATGGTACAAGGGAGGAATGGCAGAAGGGGGATATACGGAATATAAAAGAAAAATAGTATCATAGGAGGGGAACTGTACAATAGAGAGTCATGGTGAGGAAGAGAAAACTGTCAGAGGAAGAACTCAATGAAAGAGAAAGACCAGGAATGGGAATAGAAGCCTGGCATGAAAGGGAGTTAAAATAGTGGTAGAAATGGAGAGAACAAACTGATAATGAACAGCAGGAGGAGGAATGACATGAAAAGGCGAGAAGATAAAGATTATGGAAAGGAGGCGGCATGGCCGGAAAGGGAGTGGAGACGACAGAAACGAAGGAAGGGAGGAGGAATGTCAAGGAGGAGAGTGGGGATGACAGAAATGAAGGAAAGGAGGAGGAAGAGAGAAGGAAGATACCAGAAATAAGGGGAGGAGGAAAGACAGGAGTAGAAAGCTAGATAGGAAGAGTAGAGGGGAGGGGAGGGTGAGATGACAGAAATGAAGGGAAGAGGAATGACAGAGAACGAGAAGGTCAGATATGAGGGATGGGAGAAGGGCTAATTGGGAAGAGAAAGCAGACAAAATTTAAAGACGAGAGGAGAAATGGCAGAGAAGGGAGGAAAAATAATTGAAATGAAGGAAGGGGTATGTTGAGAAAGGAAGAATGGCACGGGTGGTAAAAAAAAAAAATATGGAAGAGAAAGGAAAGATGATACCAGAAATGATGGAAGGGAGTGGAGATGACACATATGAGGGAAGGAAGGAGATGTACGGGGCCATGAATCACCACGCAAAAATGAGGGGGCGAGATTGGACATGGCTGAGTAGAGTAAGGGGCAGGATTGAGAGGGGGGGGGAGGACACAACAAGGGCTGAGGGCATGGGGAAGGGGCAGAGGATACAGGATGGGCTAGGGTAATGGGGGAAGAGGGAAGAAGGGGGAGTGAGTAGGAGAAGGAAGAAAGTGTAAGAACGATGGAAAAGGCAGGGGAAGAGAGAAAAGAGTAAAGGACCAAGGAAAAGCACACAACAACAGAGGCTAGAGGAAAGAGTAAGGGGATGGGGGAAAGTACACAATTGGAGAAAAGAACAACAGTAAGGACGAGAGGAAAAATAAGGGTAGGGGCAAAGAGGACAAAGGCGGGAATGAGGTGTTGATGAGGATAGATGGTCGGAAGGGTGGGGAAAGGGAAAAAGGGATGGGGAGGGGCAGAGGAAGGTATAACAAGATAATACAGAACAAGGCAGGGCCACACACAACGAAGTTGCAGGACCAGGAAGATCAAGGCTTGGGCAACTCAGGCCAAGACAAAGTAGGACTGGGCGAGAGAGGAAAAGTTAGACTTGAGTTGGGTAGGTTGGGGTAAGGAGTGTTAGGCAGGGCAGAGCAGGAAAGGGCAAGGTTGGGCACAGCTGGGCAGGGAAGGGCAGAGAACAGAAGGGAGAACAGACAAGGACAGGGCAGGGCAAGGGGAGGGTAGCATAAGTGAGGACTGAACACGGCAAGATAAGGCAGTAGAGGACAGGAAAACTGGGTACGTTGGGCAAAATATGGATCAGCGGGATAGAATATGACACGACATATGACAGGCAACAGGGAGAGATAAGGAGATGCAAGGCAGGGCAGGGTGAGGAGAGGCGAGGAAAGTACGGGAGGTGCAAGGTATAAGGGAGCTTGTTGCAAAAGTGAACAGTCGGGGACAAAAGTTCACTTCATATCTCACTCTTACGTAGTTAACTTTCTTCTATCGGCTAATAATTCTAAGCAGGGAAAGCCATGTTACATTTCTCCGCCCAAAGAGGAGTCTCAGAAAGGAAAGTGGGGCAAGTGATACATCCTTTAATTGTGAAGCAGAAGCGTGGAAAAGTAGGCGAATTTCTGTACCCGCTGTACACGTTGGAGTTTATTAGTGGCCAAGTAAATCAAGTGTTGCCGCTCCTGCTGCCACTGCCGTCAGCCACGCCCTTCACCATTAACCCCTTCAACTCGAGGATGTCATTTTTGTTTGGTCTATCTACTGTCAAAGAATTCTAATTAGCTTATAAAAAGGCCCTTGTAGTGACCCAGATATTGGAGGCTAAAACTAACCTCTCGAGTTCGAAACGTCTTTTAAACTGAGTAAAATCGTCTTGAAAAAAAAAACGCGTCATCACAAGAGAATAATTCCTTTGCGCTAATTCCCTCGTCTGTTTTCGCATTTCCTTTAACCCTTTCCATAGCAAGGCGTCACTTTGATATTATATTCAGGTTATTGCTCGACAACACATCATAATATCTCGCTGTTCCTTTCCTTCTTGCTCCCCCTTTCATTCATATTGCTTTTCATCTCCTCATCTATTTTCTTCATACATTCCCCCCTCCCTCCCCCTCTCTCTCTAACTGAATATGACAGACGGTAAGCGAAGTGATCATCAGGGGTTGAGATCACAATCGGTCCAGTAAAATGACGTGAGAGATACCCTTCACAGAGACCCATTAGCATACCCGGCATAGCCATGAGGCGTTGGCTTAGGAATAGGAGAGGAAGGAGAGGAGAAGAGAGGAGAGGATATAGAAGAGGAAGACTAAAGGAGAAAAAAATAAAATGACTGAGAAAGTAAAAAGGAAGAAAAATGTAAAAAAAATATATAGATAGAAAAAGAAAGAAAAGGGAGAAGAGGAGAGGACAGGAGAGGATATGTGGACGAGGAAAAAGTATGATGAAGAGAAGACAAGATAGAGATGAAAAAAGGGTTGCGAATAGAGATGAGAAAAGGATAAAGAAAAGAGAGATGGAAAGAGAAGCGACACAGAAGAGAAAAAGGTGAAGAAAAGAGAAGAGGGTACAAGATTAGAGGAGAGGAGGGGAGACTAATTGAGCTGAATATATTACTGGTAAACGTGCGAGTTTACGATTCCAAGGCGAGAGATGAGTGAATACTGAATGAGTGAGGCCGTGGGAAAGGATAAAGACGAGGAAGAAGATGAGTACTGGTTCAATGAGTTCAAGGAGGATGAGTGCGTGAGACCTGTGAATAAGTGAATACTAATGTGTGTGGACCCAAACTCTGGAAAAAACTGCGAGGACGAATGACCAAAACAAGTTATTATACAGAAGGAAAGGAATCGGAATGTTGGTGAGTGAGTCAGCGTGAGTGAGTGAGTGAGTGACTAAGCGAGCGAATAAGCGAGTGCATAAGTGAGTGAATGAGTAAATATTAAAATATTAACACCATGACGACAAATTTAAAACATTAATCTTATCACAATACGATACTGTTCAATTGACGGGTAGTGAAGAAGCCATCGAAGTGAGAGGTTAATGGGTAAAAGGACAGTAAGTTCATAAACAAAGAGAAAGTAAGTGAATTATAGAGGGGCCAGTGGGGTATGGGCAAGACAGGAGTGTGATACCTGCAGCGTGAGGGTTAGTGACGGCAGTGTGGTACGAACAGGAAAGTGAGTGTGATTTAGTGTGCAAAAAGCGAGTCAAGTGGAGAGACACACATGGAGGAAGAGGCTTGGGGCAGGAATGTGACTGAGTTAGTGAATTACGAAGGTACACGGAGCGAGTAGGATAAGTGTGTGATGAAGTGAATAAAGAGGACACTGAATAAGGGGTAAGTGGGTAACATCTGTGGGAGTGAGTGGCTGGGTATGCGAGCGAGTCAGTCAGTAAATGAGTGTGTAATTAAGAGCGCAAGTGTATAGTGTTTGGGAACTGTGTCAGCGCCTTGGTGATTGAGCGAGGGAGAATGAATGTGTAAATGAGAGAAAGAATGTTTAAGTAACCGAGTTAGAATGTGCAATTAAGTGAGCGAGGAAGAATGGATGCGTAAATAAGCGAGGAAGAATGAACGCGTAAGTGACCGAGAGAGAATGAATAAGCAAGTGAGAGAAGGAGATTGAATTTGTAGGTGAGCGAAGGAGATTGAATTTGTAGGTGAGCGAGAGTATATGTGAGCAGATGAGTACACAACTGGGAAAGCAATAACCAAGCGACAAACGAAGAGCCTAACCAAGTGGACAAGTACATACCTGTAAACAAATGAACAAGAACATGAGTGAGAATGAATGAATAAATGTGTAACTGGGTGAGTGAAAATGAATGAATGTTTAACTGGGTGAGTGAGAATGAATGTACAACTGAGTGAAAATGAATGAATGTATAACTGGGTGAGTGAGAATGAATTAATGTTAAACTGAGTATGAGTGCATAACAGAGTATATGAATGAGTGAATATGTGCATAATATATGAATGAGTGAATGTGTGAATATGGGAATGAGTGAGTGAGTGAGTGATTAGGTGCAAGCACGAGTGAGTGAGTGAATAAGTACATAACTGGGTGAATGTGTGAAGGAATGCACAAACGAGCAAAAGCATATGGCAGTGTGTGCATGAGGAAGGTATGCACACACTCCCCCACACGCCTCCCACACTAACCTTGGAGCTCCACAACACCCCTTTTTCCCCCCACGGGCATCATTCTTCATATGGCAACAAGCATGACAAGGACACGCATACCGCAGTGGGGGAGGGGAAGGGAAAACAGTCAACGGAAGATTTAATTTCGACGGAACAGAGAAGGACAGAAGAATATCAACAAAAATAAAATAAACAGAGGAAAAGAAGGCTAAGAAATCTTCGAAAACATTGAAGAAAAATAAGTGATAATAATAATAATAATAATAATAATAATAATAATAACAATAATAATAATAATAATAATAACAGACTTACACGTAAAGAGTAATGGATATTAAAGAAAAAAATAATCTCAAAAATAATAATGAAAATAGTACATTTACAATAATTATAATATAATCATAACAATAACAGTAAAAACAGAAACAATAATAATAATAATACTATAATACGAAAGGCCGAATATTTGACACCCACCTTGACCTTGACAGCATACTCACGAAATTAAATTACTTGATTCATGCCTAACCCGTACCCCTTCCACTACCTTTGGTTCAGAGCAGATCAAAGCCGCTTCAGGTGATTTTGCTCAGTGACCCTGACCTCGGACCTTTCTCTGTGACCTAGAACTCTTAGTTAATTTCACTCTTAACTGAATCTCCGTGTCCTTGTATTAACGTGAACTATTTGAGTCTACATCAGATAAAAACTACATAAAGTGGCCTTGCCAATGGCCTTGATCGTTGATATATTGTTCTAAAACTAGAGGTCAACCTCTCGCGTGATCCTCAGATCATTCACCAATTTTGATCTAAATCAGGTAAAAACTGATTTACTTATTTTACTCACACGAAGACACATGGATCGAACTTTGACCTTGTCGTGTGACCTTTACCTTGCACTGATTGCCCTCAAAATTGTATCCCATCATTCATGCCAGACTCTTAACTACTGCACCAAGTATAGTCTAAATCAGTTCATTAATGTATGAGTTCACCTTGCTTTGTGACCTTAACATCTGACTCTTCCTTGCGACCTTGACTAAAGAGATTTTTCTTAAAATTGAATCCTTTCATTCTTGCCTTATCCTCAACCCTTTCACAAAGTTTGGTCTAAATCGGACGTACCCTCTCAAGTTGACCCTGTCCTGTGACCCTGACCTTAGAATTATTGTCCTAAAAAACATGATACTGCTCCTTTCTGACCCGTCAACGTTTCCACCAAGTTTGGATAATCTGCATCAAAACTGAGTTTTGTTAACATGCACTCACGCGGGTCGAAATATGATCCTGCCCTGCGACCTTGACCCTTGACTGATTATTCTCAAAATGCAATCACTTCATTCTTGCCTTACCCACAACCGTTACACTAAGTTTTTCTAAACTGAACAGAAACTGAGTTGATTTTTTTACTAGGTCAGCTTTTGACCTACCCCTGTGACGTTGACTTTTACCATAATGTTAAATAATAGGTTTCCCTATGAGCTATCTACCCTTCCACCACGCCTGGTTGAAATTAGATAAATACTGAGCTATTTAGTACACACACACACACACACACACACACACACACACACACACACACACACACACACACACACACACACACCCACTCCCACCCTCTCTCGCTACGTGAGCACTAGTATAAAAGACTAAACAAAAATTCTGCTTGACTTCCCATAACAACACAGGATGATATGGATCAGTCATGCATTACATACCTGGGGAAGGAAAAAAAGGTGTTGATAAAATACATTCCAATGAACACAAAATGCACATGTGCTTTGAATACAAATAAGTCAGGAAGGTATGCTGCGAGAGAGAGAGAGAGAGAGAGAGAGAGAGAGAGAGAGA
>JAGKTI010010099.1:0-24220 GCA_018397915.1 Birgus latro
CTTAATCACACTTAACATACTGTGCACTTAATCACACTTAACATACTGTACACTATACAGGTCTTTATCACTGATTTACATCACTGTTGTATTAAAATTACTGAATTACTCTACTGAAACTAACATACACTTTATGTACACTGTTTATATACAGTTCACTTATTCACTGTTATCACTTAATCACTATCACTGTCAAAAATGTTCTCAGGTAAGTCTGAGGAAATAATGCCAACTAAGCTGCAGGAAGACACTGCTGGTGGAGGGTTGGGGGTCCCTGGGTACTGGCTTTGGCTTAAAAAGAGTCAGAGATTTTCTTTTGCTTCTGGGCAGCATGCTGTCTCATGATCAAACCAGCTCTGATATCTCTGAGCACAGGGTAAAATTTATCAAAACTATCATACCGTACCAGTCCCTCCAGAGTCTTAGCCATGTAAAAACGAGCTCTGACAGCTTTGCTGTGGGCGGAATGTTCCCATCTTCATTACTGTCACTCTCCTCCACAGTGGCAGCAGCAACATTGTCAAGGAGGATAATGGCCTTGACTGCATCCTTGGCAATGCCCAGCTCCTACGTCTGAAACTTAATGACACCAGGCACAAAGTTTTTTTTTTTTTTAATTAATGCAAGGAAGAAGGAACCAAAGGCCAGGGCCCGCATACTGTTCCTTCCAAGAAAAAGTAAAAACAATACAAAAGAGAGCCAAATTCAAGACCCATTCATTTCGAGATGCCTAGACACACTGCGTTTGAAAGACTAGAGATCGTAGGAAGTAGGGAATACAGACAGAGGGAGAAAGTTCCAGAGCTGACCAGTTGCATAAATGAAGGACTGGGAGTAACGGTTAACTCTTGCATTAGAGAGTTGGACAGAAAAGGGATGAGAGTTTGTTGCTAGACGGGTACTACGTGCCCATCGTAGAGGTGGAGGGATGCAAGCAGACAGTTCAGAGGAACAGTGACCATTGAAGTAGCGATAGAAGAGAGATAAAGAAGCAACAGTGCGGCGAAGAGACAAAGGTTGAAGGCAGCCAGTAAGAGGAGGAGACTTAATGAGACGAAAAGCCTTTGACTCCACCCTATTGAGTAGAGCTGCATGTGGGGAGCCTCCCCACACATGAGAGTTGTACTCCATACACGGGCGAATAAAACCCGTGTACGAGGTCAACAACTGTGCAGGGGTAAAGAAAGTTCGGAGTCAGCTCAGCACACCTAATCTCTTGGAAGCAGATTTCACAAGAGATGTAATATGTTCTTTCCAAGACAAATCCCGAGAGAATGAAACCCCAAGCATGTTCAAGGATGATGCAGGACTGAGCTGGACATTATTAAACATTAGTAGGTAATCCTGAGGAAGATTTTGTCGGGTTGATAAGTGTAAGAACTGAGTTTTTGATGCATTAAAAATAACAAAATTATTTTTACCCCAATCAGAGATACGAGCCAAGTCAGACATTAGGTGTGCCATAGCCTCATCCCTTTTTTGATGAAGTAACTGCTGAGATGGACGTTGCGGAAATCGAATGGAAAGGTGAATGGTGGAATCATCAGCATATGAGTGGATAGGGTTAGATGTACAGCTTAGAAGGTCATTGATGAATAAAAGAAAGAGAGTTGGTGATAGGACAGAGCCCTGAGGAACACCACTGTTGATAGTTCTAGGAGAAGAACGATGGCCGTCTACAACAGCAGCTATAGAACGACCAGAAAGGAAGCTAGAGATGAAGGCACAGACAGAAGGATAGAAACCGTATGAGGGCAGTTTGGAAATCAAAGATTTATGCCAGACTCGATCGAAAGCCTTTGAGATGTCAAGTGCAATGGCAAAGCTTTCGCCAAAGTCCCGAAAGCAGGATGACCAGGAGTCTGAAAGGTAGGAGAGAAGATCGCCAGTGAAGCGTCCCTGACAGAACCTATACTGACGATCCGAAAGAAGATTGTGACAGGAAAGATGCTTTAAAATTTTTCTGTTAAGAACTGATTCAAAAACTTTTGCGACACAGGATGTTAAAGCAATTGGACGATAGTTAGAGGGCTGGGAATGGTCACCCTTCTTTGGGACTGGCTGAATGAGAGCAAAACTTCCAGCAAGAAGGAAAGGTACAAGTTGAGAGACAAAGGTGAAAGAGTTTACCTAGGCAGGGTGTAAACACAGAAGCACAGTTCTTGAGGACAACAGGAGGGACTCCATCAGGCCCATATGCCTTGTTAATATTGAGGCCAGTGATGGCAGAAAATACATCAGCTGAAGAAATTTTAATGTCAGTCAAGAGGAAGTCTGAGGGAGGAAGTGATGGAAGAACAGCACCGGAATCGTCTAAGGTAGAATTGGAGGAGAAAGTCTGAGCGAAGAGATCTGCTTTATCAGTAGAAGAGATAGCTACAGAGCCATCAGAGTAGAAAAGAGGAAGGAAGGATGATTAGGTAAAGTTGTTGGGAAGGTTTTTGGCAAGGTGCCAAAAGGAGCGAGAAGAATTCGAGTTGGAGAGCTGGGAACATTTACCACGGATGAAATTATTTTTAGCAGAGCAAGAACAGACTTAGCACGATTCCGGGCAGAAATATAAAAAAGATGTGATTCAGGGATGGGTTGGCTCCAGTACCTTTTAAAGGACCTCTCCTTGTTGCAGACAGCATTAGAACAAGCGTGATTAAACCAAGGCTTTCTTGCATTAGTCAGAGGATATGAGAAAGGAATGTATGCTTCCATGCCCAAGAGAATAACCTCCGTAATGCGCAAGGCACACTCAGACGGCTCCCGGCCATGGAAGTAACAATCATTCCAAGGAAAACCAAAGAAGTACTGCCTGAGGGCCTCCCAATCTGCAGCTCCAAAGTGCCACAGGCGGCGTTTCTTTGGAGGGTCCACAGGCTGTACCGGAGCGATAGGACAGGTTAAAGTAATAAGGTTATGATCGGAGGAGCCCAACAGAGAGAAAAGATTAACAGTGTAAGCAGAAGGATTAGTTGTTAGGAAAAGGTCAAGTATGTTGGAACTCTCTCCAAGGCAGTCAGGGACACGGGTAGGGTGCTGTACAAGCTGCTCAAGGTCATTAAGGATAGAAAAGATGTAGGCTTGTTCACCAGGTGGATCAGTGAAAGGAGAGGAGAGAAGAGCCAAAGGTGGTGGTGAACACTGAAATCTCCTAGAATGGAGATTTCAGAGAAAGGAGAAATGGATAGAATGTGTTCCATTGTAGAAGTAAGATAGTCAAAGAATTTTTGATGGCCAGTAGAATTAGGAGATAAGTAAACAGCACAGATATATTTAGTCAGAGAATGACAGGAGAGCCGAAGCCAGAGAGTAGAGAATTCAGAAGAATCAAGTTCAGGAACACGAGAGCAAGATAGATCGTTGCATACATATACGCAACAGCCACCTTTGGCTTTGAAATGAGAATGGAGAAAGTAGGAGGATACAGAAAAGGGTCTGCTGTCAGTTGACTCAGACAGCTGAGTCTCAGAAAGAAAGAGAAGGTGAGGTTTAGAGGAGAAGAGGTGGTGCTCAACAGAGCAAAAGTTAGAGGAAAGGCCGCGAATGTTACAGAAATGAAGAAGGAGTGAGTCAGATAATGGTTCCAGGCAGCTCCGTGAGTCGTCACCGGGAGAGGGGCGGATGGTGGGGGCATTTATGGTCCCCCCCCTGGGGACTCCGAGGCATGATTTTCAGTCGCCATTTTAACAAACTTTAAAAAGGAAGTGTAGTGTGTAGTGTGCATGTAGTTTGGTTGGAGAGCATGCAGGTCTACTCTCTGTGTTACTGAGACACTGAAAAGTTAAAACACTCCAAAAACAACTCCCTGGTGAACCAAGCAGTCTCGTTGCTCCTCTAGATCACCTGGAGTTTGTCCATGATGTTTTTGATGGTCTCTGGCTTCTTGGACCTGCCAATCACCATGGGTTTCAGCCTGTGGGTCCCGTTAGCATTGGCGCAGCACAAGACAGATATGCAGTCCTTGGCTGCCTTTCTTCCAGAGTTGTGACCCTCTTGCCTGCTTGCCTGGGTGTTAGAGGGCATGGACTTTCAAAATAACCCTGTCTCATCAGCGCTGTACAGCTGTGAGATGAGGCAGCCAGACAAACTGAGGATTTTGTGAAGCTTCTTCCGGATAGGCTCCACAGCAGCCTTGTCAGCAATGGCACTTTCCCCCAACAACTTTCCGGTTGGTGAGGCAGCGTCAGGTCCTGAATCTGAAAAGCCAACCAGAACTTGCCTTGAAATCTGGGATCTTCGGATGCTTGGCTAACCTCGTTGCAGCGTTTGGGAAGTCCACACCTCTCACGGGCACATCAGTGGCACGCTCCTGTTTGTACCACTTAAACACAGCAGCGTCTAAGGTCAGGGGCTTCACTGGTCGGATCCTCTTCTTTGCCTTCTTGGCAGAGCCTGGGTCCTCAACGGTAAGGACATGGGCACGAATTTTCTCTTTGTTTTTCTTGATTTCGTAGAAGGTGATGGGCTTGACGTCAAACTCAGCACAAACAGATGGCATGGAGGCACCAGCATCTATTTGTGCCAAGACAGCTTCTCTTGCAAGCTCAGAGTCTTCAGTTTCATTACCTTCCTCCCAGAGGCTCCCTTGGTACTGTGCAGAGATGGCATGATGGGAGGATGCTGGATAAGTACACTTGAAAAGTGCACAACACATTGTCATAGTCATGAGCGAGCAGGACAGACACGTCGTGGGCGGTGGCTGGGGCAAGACTGAGCCACGTGATGCGTGGTGCAGCAGTTTGGTATGTTTATACCACCTATATGTCGGTATATTGCTGGCCAAAAACCAATGTGCCAACTTAATTTTGACTTCAACAAGTTCGAAGACGATTGCCTGATGCATCACACCTCACGTGATGCCGAGTTTGGGTTGTTATTAGCCGGCATTCTGCCAACTTAGGATTAATTTTGCTGACTATTTTCTTTACCATGTGGTCAATTTTCAAAAATGATTTTCTGAATGAATATTTTGGAGCCATGCTGACTTATATATAATTCTGACTAAGGGAAAGCCGACTAAGGGAGGCTTTACTGTAGTAAATAGTGAAAGGAAGGAAGGAAGACAAGAGGACAGACACAGAAAAAGATTGACAAACACGAATGACACAGAAAAAGAATAACACTCACATCAAGTGAGTGGATGATGGGTGCCCTCACCTACCACCAAGATATCATGAGAGGCCCAATAGTAATACAGATATGTCTCACTGCATGATGAGGTTACATCATGTGAAAACTCACTGCAAACTGATTTATCGTACAGCAAGGTCGATAGAACATGGGTTCCATGGGGATATGGAGGGGGTACTATGACCAGTAGTGTGTGTCAGGGTTACAAGGTAAAAATTATTTTTCATAAGTTATTTCTAGCAGCTTCTCAATTGATCCCACTTCATGGGAAAAGTATCCTATGGAAGTTTCAATCCATTCCTGAAAGGTTTATAGGTTGTGCAATGGTTATGAAGTTTTTTTTTTTAATGTTTGCCAAGTGACGTGAGGAATGTAGTACATTTTCACTGCAATGATTAACCATGTATGTGTCCATATGTATATTTGCACGTATATTTCATATTCATACACGTTTAGTGTATATCTTCTATTCTACATAACTCCACAAAATCGTATTCTACCCTACTGGCCAACTCTAGCAAGTCCCCTTTTTTAGCTGTTTTCAGGTTTAGTTGGTGGTGTTCTTCAACTACTGGAGCTTACATGGCATCTGGTCCTCCTTTCTCATCCTTCCTAAGCTCATGAATTCTGTGATTATTGAATCACCATGCTCAGTCGTATCACTGAATACCATGAGACTATCCATGTGTGCCTTTCCAGCCATGAAGGAGTCTGATTCCGGCCATTGCTCTGGATTGTCCGATAGGAATTCAGAGCCAATTTCCAGCATGGTGAATATTTCCTTGGTCTTGGTGATGAACAGCTCTGCAAGGGTTTTTCCAGCTGCATCTGCAAGAGCAACATGGTGGCAAGGTCTGTCTTGATTTTGCACTGTGCTCATATTTGCAACCATTTTCCTTTTATCATCAAATGAAACACCTTTGCCAAAAGCTGACAAGCCAACTGTTATTTCTGACAAGTACCGTAAGTGTTTTACAAACACCTTAATGGCTTCATCTCTGATGAGAGCATTCTGTTGTAGTGGCAGTTTCTGCAATAAAGTAAGGTCCATATGTGGAGCAGCAGAAGGTTTGTCAGCAGTGAACCAAGCTCGAACAGGTCCAATACTGTTCCAGAAAGAGTAGACTGCAGCACCAGTCGAGCAGGGCAGTACTCCCAAGGTGGATGTAAGGCTGATGACAGGGAGAGCTGGAGCTCCCACTTCATCAGCCTCAGGACTTGTTCCTGACCATGCCCCTTTGCTGAACTTTTTCAGTGTTTCAGTACCACAGAGAGTAGGCCAGCATGCTCTCCAGTACAAGTTTCTTTGACTGTCAACACCAAACTACATGCACAGTATGCACTACACTTCCTTTTCAAAATTAAAAAAGAAAAATGGCATCCAATAACCAAGCCTCGGAGTCCCCAGGGGGGTGGGGGACCATAAATGCCACCACCATCTGCCCCTCTCCCGGTGATGACTCAACGAGCTGCCTGGAACCACTGTCTGACTCACTTCTTCTTCATTTCAGTAACATTCATGGCCTTTCCTTTAACTTTCACTCTCTTGAGCACCACCTCTCCTCCTCTCTCACCTTCACCTCTTAACTGAGACTCAGCTGTCTGAGGCAACTGACAGCAAACCCTTTTCTGCATCCTCCTACTTTTTCTATGCTCATTTCAAAGCCAAAGGTGGCTGTTGTTATACATACACAATGACTTATCTTGCTCTCGTGTTCCTGAATTTGATTCTTCTGAATTCTCTAATCTCTGGCTTCGCTTTTCCTGTCATTCTCTGACTAAATATATCTGCGCTGTTTACTTATCTCCTAATTCTACTGACTATGAAAAAGTCTTTGACTCTCTTACTATTACAATGGAACTCATTCTATCCATTTCTCCTTTCTCTGAAATCTCCATTCTAGGAGATTTCGATGTTCACCACCACCTTTGGCTCTCCTCTCCTTTCACTGATCCACCTGATGAATAAGCCTACATCTTTTCTATCCTTAATGACCTAGAGCAGCTTGTACAGCACCCTACCCATATCCCTGACCACCTTGGAGAGAGCTCCAACGTACTTGACCTCTTCCTTACAACCAATCTTTCTGTTTACACTGTTAATGTTTCATCTCCGTTGGGCTCCTCCAATCATAACCTTATTATCTTAACCTGTCCTATCGCTACGGTATGGCCAGTGGACCCTCCAAAGAAACGTCGACTGCAGCACTTTGGAGCTGCTGACTGGGAGGAACTCAGGCAGTACTTCTTTCATTTTCCCTGGAATGATAACTGCGTGCCTTACGCATTACGGAGGTTATTCTCTCGGGCATGGAAGCATACATTCCTTTCTCATATCCTTTGACTGATGCAAGAAAGCCTTGGTTTAATCACGCTTGTTCTAATGCTGTCCACAACAAGGAGAGGGCCTATAAAAGGTACCAGAGCCAACCCACCCCTGAATCACAGTCTTTTTTATTTTTTATGCTTCTGCCTGGAATCATGCTAAGTCTGTTCTTCACTCTGCTAAAAATAATTTCATCCCTACTAAATGTTCTCAACTTTCCAGCTCGAATTCTTCCCACTCCTTCTGGTACCTTGCCAAAAACCTTTCTAACAAATTTACCTCATCATCCTTGCCACCTCTTTTCTACTCCAGTGGCTCTGTAGCTATTTCTTCTATTGATAAAACAGATCTCTTCACTCAGACTTTCTCCTCCAATTCCACCACAGACGATTCCAGTGCTGTCCCTCCATCACTTCCCCACTCTGACTTCCTCATGGCTGACATTGAAATTTCTCCAGCTGATGTATTTTCTGCCATCACTGGCCTCAATACTATCAAGGCATATGGGCCTGATGCAGTCCCTCCTGTTGTCCTCAAGAACTGTGCTTCTGTGCTTACACCCTGCCTAGGTAAACTCTTTCACGTTTGTCTGTCAACTTGTACCTTTCCATCTTGCTGGAAGTTTGCTCTCATTCAGCCAGTCCCAAAGAAGGGTGACCATTCCCAACCCTCTATCGTCCAACTGCTTGAACATCCTGTGTCTCAAAAGTTTTTGAGTTTATTCTTAACAGAAAAATTTTAAAGCATCTTTTCTACCACAATCTTCATTCTGATCGTCAGTATGGGTTCCATCAGGGACGCTCCACTGGCGATCTCATCTACCTTTCAGACTCCTGGTCATCCTCCTTTCGGGACTTTGGCCAAAGCTTTGCCATTGCACATGACATCTCAAAGGCATTCGATCGATTCTGACACAAATCTTTAATTTCCAAACTTCCCTCTTACGGTTTCTATCCTGTGCCTTCATCTATAGCTTCCTTTCTGGTCGTTGTATAGCGGCTGTTGCAGACAGCCTTCGTTCTTCTCCTAGATCGATCAATAGTGGTGTTCCTCATGGCTCTGTCCTATCACCAACTCTCTTCCTTTTATTTATCAATGACTTTCTAAGTTGTACATCTAACCCTATCCACTAGTACACTGATGATTCCACTCTTCACCTTTCCATTCGGTTCCCACAACGTCCATCTCAACAGTTGCTTCAAAAAACGGGGGATAAGGCTATGGCACACCTAATGTCTGACTTAGCTCGTATCTCTGACTGGGGTAAGAATACTATTGCTGTTTTTAATACATCAAAGACTCAGTTTTTACACATATCAACCCGACAAAATCTTCCACAGGAGTACCCACTAATGCTTAATAATATCCAGCTCAATCCTGCATCATCCTTGAACATGCTTGGTTGGGTTTCATTCAGTTGGGACTTATCTTGGAAAGATCATATTACATCTCATGTAAAATCTGCTTAAAGAAAATTGGGTGTGCTAAGCTGGCTCCGTACCTTCTTTACCCCTGCACAGTTGTTGACTTTAAACATGGGTTTTATTCGCCTCTGTGTAGAGTGCGACTCTCATGTGTCGGGAGGCTCCCCACATACAACTCTTCTCAATAGGGTCAATGGCTTTTCATCTCATTAACTCTCCTCCTTTCACTGGTTCCCTTTATCTTCTGTCTCTTCGCCGCAGTGTTGCATCTTTATCTCTTTTCTATCACTACTTCAATGGTCACTGTTCCTCTGAACTGTTTGCTTGCATCCCTCCACCTCTACGGTGGGCCCGTAGCATCAGTCTAGCAACAAACTCTCATCTCTTTTCTATCCAACTCTCAATTGCAAGAGTTAACAATTACTCCCAGTCCTTCTCATTCATGCAACAGGTCACCTCTGGAACTGACTCCTTCTGTCTGTATTTCCTACTTCTTATGATCTCCAGTCTTTCAAATGTAGTGTGTCCAGGCACCTCAAAATAAATGTATTGTGAATCTGGCTCTCTTTTGTATTGGTTTTATCTTGGAAAGAACAGTTTGTGGGCTCCTAGCCTTTGGTTCCTTCTTCTTTGCATAAAAAAAAAAAAAAAAAAAAAAATGTCCGTCTGGTTTTGTCTGCAACTGGTGGACTGGCAATGGTCTCCCGCTTCAGTAAACTGATGCCTGAATAGCCACGGCTTTAAAGCATAAATGGCCTTCGCCATCCATTTGGCTCGATGGATTGCTCCTGGAGCCTTGAATTAAACAGCAGAGCATCCACCAGGCACTGTTAACCCGAGTAGTTCCTCGTAAGCATCTCAAAGCTGCTGGACACGGAATGGTTGCTGAACGACTGTTAAGGCATCGTCTCACCATGGTTCAACCACCAATCTCATTCTTTCATCTTCCAGGACAGTTTGGAATTCATTCTAATGAGCATTTGGCCAGAACTCCCTAAATTCAACAAAGAAAGAAATGCTTGGGCTTCCTGGTTTTTCTAGAGCCAAGCAATTAAATAGTGTCCCCAACACAATTTAAAAAATATGTTGTCTACAAGCTAGAAATAGAAGATTCCATTGCAGAATTTACTGAATCCTATCGCACACTCCAGCTTTCCTTTAAGTATTCACTGCTGTTGTATTAAAGCACAGGGACTTGATACAATCCTCAATGTTACATTCTTTTAGGATTACTCCAATAACCATTACCGTTGTTTCTGCTTTCCCATCAGTGAGTTTGGAGACTGCCAAAAATTTCATTACTATTTCATCGGAGACCAAAATTGGTAGACGATCAATGATATCTTGACACTGCCAAAAATTTCATTACCGTTTCATCGGAGACCAAAATTGGTAGACGATCAATGATATCTTGACAAGTCAAGTCAGACATGAGTTTACTGTCCCAGTGAAGAGAGAGAGAAACAGTGGGACAAAATTTTAGCCTCAAGTCTACAGCCAATGCAGTATGATGAACATTCCATTCCCATCTGATAGTTCTTGGGCTGATAGCCAGCTTATTCACATCGTGGCCAAGATGGAATGCAAAAGGTATAATGGTATGAGCTGCTCCCTGATCAATGACTTGAGTCCTGTCTTCAGCCGAAGCTACCTGGCCACTGACAACCACTATTCGTCAGGACCCAAAGGTAGATGATCCTGGTTAAAGGAGAGGTGATGACACAAATGAATCCTCACTGTTTAACTCGGGACTGCTACAGCTAGACAAAGGTTGAAGCTCCACCTTTGCAGCCAAGGCAGCTTTTTCTTCTATGGATCACGTATTCTATTTTTTATGTTGCTCCTGCTGTTTTTCCTTTGCTCTTTCCCACTTGCACAACTTTTTATCAACTACAGCCATGATTCCTGGTCGGCAGGTTGGCTCTGAGCAATGACAAAATCCTGATCCTCTTTAATCTTCATCAAACAGAGTGTGTCACAGTGTGAGATATCAAAAAGCTCATGCAGGTGTTTATCGAACTGTTTCCAGTCTTCTAGTGCCATTCCAGAACTTCTTGTTTTGCTTTTCTTCATCTTTGTGTGCTCAGTGTGTAACTTCCTAACCTGTACTAGAAGATGGCAGTAATCAATAACTGGAATCTTGGCTTCATCCCAGAGTCTGTGACTTGTTTCACTGTGAAAGTCACAAAAGCCTCCAAGGATGCTTCTTCTTCATGATGATGATATAGGAATCATAAGACCTCACCACAACTAGGCAGCTTCACTCTGGAAAACTTAGCCAACGACTGACCAGCTGGCCATATTTCTGAACTTGATCTTGTTATAGCCATTGAATTCAGTCTATACACCTGTACCCCAATATCTGACAGGGTTGTGTACCAGTAGGAGTATTCACCCAGCGAGTAAATCGGATATCAAAGCAATTTTCTCCATAAGATACTGAAGAAAAGCCAGAGGTGTGTTCCAAACTCAAACTCACATATACCTTACTCAGTCAATAGAGATTGATACAGAAACACCATAGATATAATGTTATTATCCCCATAAACAATGCTGCTGCTAAAAAAATGGTACATCAAACATCACCTGCAGAAGGGTAGGTTGGTGGGACGTGTGGTGTTGAGATGCTTCAGGGGGCAACTGATAGTGACAGTCAGGCAGGCAGCTAGCAATGCACCAAGCAGGGGTGGTGGGAGGGCAAGGGGGATGGGGAGGGAGACAAGCAGGGGTTGGGGAGGGTGGGGGAACTGAAAGATATAAAGCCAAACAGCCCTACAACCCCCCCCCCTCCCCCCCAAGTCTCACTCACTCACTCATTCTCCACTCTCATTCACTCACCACTCTCTCACTCACACACCCACCAATCTCACACTCTCACTCACCATTCTCACTGACTCACCTCTCTCACTCACTCACTCACCACTCTCTCACTCACACACCCACCACTCTCACTCTCTCACTCACCATTCTCACTGACTCACCTCTCACTCACTCACTCACCACTCTCACTTACTCATCACTCCCACTCATTCACCACTCACTCACCACTCTCACTCAAACACACACACACACACACACACACACAGCCAGGCAGGCAGTTGGCAGTTTGCCAAGTAGGGGTGGGGGAGGGTGGGAGAAGACAACCAGGGGTGGGGCAGGGCAGGGGGACATGCCTGGCAGTGCTAAGTGTGGTGGGGGATGAAGGAGGGGTGGGGGGGGAAGAGATGGAATGGAGGGAGGATAGAGGACTGGGAGAGCTTTGTTTCAAACCTAGGGAGAGGCAAGGTGTTGGACTTACAAGGCAATGGACATTCAAATTGTTCAGATTGTAGAAATGTTCCCCTATTTCTTATGTTCTGGTAATCGAGATACTCTGGAAAACGGGGTATGGGTGTGTAGGTAAAGGAAAATGTGAATGATGTACTGTATGCAAATATATTGAAAATATAGTAAATCAAACAAACAATAAAGAGCACTACCCAGGGTATTTTAGGAATGAAGTTTAAAAAATGGTTTTTAGTTGTAGGAAACGTTATACTGTATTGTCTGCGCAACCAGTAAACATTACTCAACGTGAAATTTACACACTGGAGCTTTCCCATCAAGGGAGTGTAAATGACCGGTTGCTCAAAGATGCATGCATAATTATTTTTTATGAAGCACCCTAATGACCACATAATCTAAAAAGACTTTTAGGCCTGCCCATGGTGCCCTCAGTAGCACTAAGCTTTCCACTAGGGTAGCATCCTTGCCAGACACGATTTCCAAGCGACAATTTTCACACACACACAATAATCATCACTTTACTTAACATCACACACTGCACTATTTGTTACATACTTGCACTGTTATCTAGCGATAGCAATGGTGTTTCAATGGCCTTGCATGCCCAAACTGAAACAAAAGGGAGACAATTACAGAAAATGTACACACTGGGTGGCCATCTTGGCTTACACAACTGACTGTAGGCTTCAGCAGGAGGCATCGTGTACACATGGGATTGTTATACACGGCCACCAGAATTAATGCTCTAGAAAATTTGCAATCACTTCATCATCGTTATGGAAGAAATGGGTATACTTTTAGTTCACTGTTCTAGCGATTTATCACACAGAGAACAAACATAGAGTCAGGCCTGACTGCAGTGAGTCGAAGGTCAAAATGCCAAAACAAGGCTTACTCTGGAACTGGATGTCGGGCTTGGAACGGTCCCAAGTCCAAGCTCGCAGCTTACTCAAGTCAGGTTGATGTGGTCATGCTGTATACTAAATTGAGGCTCAAGCCTGACTCCACAAAGTCAGGCTCAGGTTGGGACTTGGGGCAAACCTTCAATTATTTTCAAATCTGCCAATCTCAGGCCTACTTTTGAATATTAAATTTGGCAAATAAGGAAAGATAAACAAAGAGGTTTTATGAAACATTACATACCTACAGTCAGTTGTCATCATCTGCTTGGGTATCTTCATACTGAGGCTTGGTTAGATCACATCTTAGTTTTCAAAAACTATACATGCATTACTATCACCTATATGATAATGCTTCCTTTATTTTTGTCCCAAAACTAACAAGACATATGGAAAAAATAAATACACATAAATATAAAATATAGTTCTGGAAAAAAACTCTGTATACTGACTTTTCAGTAACATTAAAGTTGGTAAACTATAAAATTTGAAAAGCGCAGTACGAGAATTGCATAATAAGCTACTGCGTTATCATCATTTCCAATAATGATGGACAATCACTGTAAGAATAGACTACAGTGGGGCCGCTCGGGTAGCGTTTTTTTGGGTAGCGAATCCACGGGTAGCGACAGGAAAGAAACTATCTCATAGCGATTAATGCTGCACAGTTAGCGAAAATCCGCTAGGCATTTACCACGTAGCAAGCAGGTGGGCAGAGTTGCCAAAGTCGGAACCTAATTCAAAAGCAATACTGGGCGAATATCATCTGATCTGATCTTAATGCTGATGGTGTATGCAAGCCGACCTTCATTTGTAGCGGGCGATGGGCTGAGTTGCTAAAGTCGGACCCTTGTAACACTGACAGTGAGAGCGAGTCTATCCTCATGCTGATGGTGCACAGTTAGTGAAAATCCGCTAGGTATTTAACATGTAGCTAGCAGGTGGGCAGAGTTGCCAGGGTCGGAACCTGATTCAAAAGCAATACTGGGCGAATATCATCTGATCTGATCTGAATGCTGATGGTACATGGGAGCTGATCTTCATTTGTAGTGGGTGGATGGGCAGAGTTGCCAAGGTCGGACC
The DNA here is from genome assembly GCA_018397915.1 of Birgus latro. Taxonomy (NCBI): domain Eukaryota; kingdom Metazoa; phylum Arthropoda; class Malacostraca; order Decapoda; family Coenobitidae; genus Birgus; species Birgus latro. Next base: position 14,139 of record JAGKTI010010099.1, read on the forward strand.
CTGGTAACACAGACAGTGAATGCAAGTCTATTCTCAGTCAGTTCATTGACCCATTGCTTATCCATGAGCCGTGTGTTCATTCAACCCTCAGTCTCTCCATTGTTAAAGTTTTTTGTGACCTTCCATTTATTGTCTGGGGATTGAGTGCTCTATCATGGCTTCAACTTCGGTGGCTGCCCCCTGTTCAGCTCGAGGAGGACCCATATGATGGTTGGGAAGTGAGGAAACAGAGGCCCATCACATCGAGAATGAAGTTTGTTTGCATGTGTTAAGACGTGAGGGACAAGAGAAAGATGAGTGATGAGAGATGGGGAGTGAGCAGAGTCAGGTCTGTGGTCGCTAGGTTGCTGCAGTACAGTATCCACCAAGTACAACAGTAATTTCAACAATAAATAGCAAAAATGATTTAAAAGATGTTTATCCATTAGCATGTTAAGTTTATTTTATTAGTGTTCACAGTAGGAATTTAGGGTTTCGTTGGAGTGTAGTACAGGTATTTATTTTTTAGCGGTTCTAGCAAGGATGAGAGAGAGAGAGTGAGCAGTGTCAGGGCCGTTTCGCTAGGTTGCTGCGGTACAATAGCCACCAAGCACGACAGTAATTTCAACAATAAATAGCAAAAATGATTTAAAAGTTTGTTTTCCATTTGCATGTTAAGTTTATTTTATTAGTGTTCACAGTAGGAATTTAGGGGTCGTTGGAGTGTAGTACAGGTATTTATTTTTTAGCGGCTCTAGCAGGCTGCCACGGTATGGTAACTACAATTGATAACAGTATCGTCCTCATCAGCCACTGAGGCCCACTGTAGGACCGGCCTGTAGGTGGCACTCAAAACGAATTAAAAGTAAGTTTGTTAATCTTCTTTGAATATGTAATATACTATCTTATTACTGAAGAAATATGATGTGATATTAATGGTTAATGGAGGAAATTAGGGATATACCTGAAGGAGTCAGGACTGTAGTTCATTGACCCATGTGAAAATATGTATCTTAAGCTTTTCTTATAACTAATCTCCAACTATCTCTCTCCTACCAAATTTTACAGTTTTAAATTTTTCCTTTACCTTTCCTCTTGGGGGAATGCCAATATCTAAGCGATACTGACGGGTGGAAGGTGAACCTCCCCGCAGTTACCCAAAGAAGAAGAAGAAGAAGATTGTTTGTTTATCCAGCAGTTACCCAAAGAAGAAGAAGAAGATTGTTTGTTTATCCACACACCACGCATCCATTCAATTTGTCACAGTCTCTCGCCATTGTTAAAGTTTTTTTGTGACCTTCCATTTATTGTCTGGTTACTGGCTTCAACATCGGGGGCTGGCCCATGTGGTGGTTGTGGTCCAGGGAAAAAACAGGAAGTACTGGTAATGTAAAAGTGACCGAAAAGGCCAGACAATACATGTGTGGCAAGCCAAAGAAACAATACTGCGTGGAAGAAAAGAAAAAGATAACTTTTTGAATGCTGTATGTAGTATACGTTTATCTTATTACAGTACTGTACTGAACAAATATGACGTGATACTGATGGGTAATGGAGGAAATTAGGGGTATAGCTGAAGGAGTCCAGGACTGTATTAACTTTTTTAGGTAAGAAGTTTGCCCCTCGGGTAGCGATTTCACGGATAGCGGCCATTTTGGTGGACTAATAAGGTCACTATCCAAGGGGCCCCACTGTATATTAAAATCTATACAATAATGAAAGATAGTAAAGAATTGCATTACATAGTTTAAATTATCATAATACAGTAAACCGTCAAAGTGGTAGGTGGAGGCACTCACTATCCACTCACTCCATGTAGAGCTGCTTTCAGGTGACGGTCCATCTCTCTTCTTTTCCTGTTTCCGTCCTTCCTCTTCTGTCTTCTTTTCCTCCATTCTTCCCTCATCCTTTTGTCTGCAGGTGACTCTACATTGAGTGACAAGCCAAATGGTTTCCTGTACACCAGGAAACCATTTGCAGTACCTTCACTCTTTTCTTGATGTATACTCTAGTGAAATTTCATTTCACGATGGCAAGGGAATGTTTTTTACTAGGAGTCTCGCGATTTTCACTCGATTTTCACAAGCCTCCACATCTCCTCAGCCACTTATTTTGAGCCGACGTGTTTGTGACGTCACAAACAGGTGGTAACTAACCACTGCTCCCAGCCTCGGAATTCATCTTCAAGCCCCATGAAGCAGTTCAGCCTAAGTGTCAATGTTAGCAAATTCTTTGTTCAGTAATATATGTCTGATTAACTGTATGTAATTTATAGTAGGGGGAAAGGAGGTCCGGATGATGATGATGATGATGATGATTGTGTCATTAATGGGTAGCTAAGGGGGAATGAGGTGGCTAACCCCAGAACTAATTACCACTTATTACATGTAAAGTATACACACGAATTTCGCGAGTTTTAGTTTCGCGCCCTAATTGCAGTACCAATTAGGCACGAAACTAGTGAGGGTACTGTACTACGCTGGGTGGTAACCAAATAACCAAATTATGGCGCCTGGTGGTTTAGTGAGTAATTCAGGCACTCCAACAGGATTGAACTGGTGCAGGTTTATACTCAAGGGATGGTTGGAGTTCATTGTTCATGTAATGCCACTAGGGATGAGTAAGGCTGCTCACTCTCACCTTACACATCAGGACCAATTTGCCTAGCCCCAGGCTGCGACGTTCCTTGCGGGGCAACACAGGATTAGATGCCAATGATGATGAGTAAACCCTCGATATACAGAACCCTCTATTAACGAATTTCAATTTTAACAACCAACTTGAGCTGTTTGAACGTTGTGTTCATTTAACGAATTTTTGCTCGGTAAAAGAATGGACATCCGGGAAACCAACCAGGGCGAGGTACCCCCCCCATACACACACAGGAACAGAGGAGTACATTTTTTTTTACAAAGTACAGTAAAACCTCGATCTAACGAACCTCAGTAGACCGGAATTTGCTTTTATCGGACTCGAGGAGCTACCGGACTAAATTCCTATATATCGGAAAAAGTCCGATAAAGCCAGAAAGCAGTCCAGACTTCCTGACAACTTCAGCTATGTTCACCACAATAAGACAAGTAAAAGACATGTTTTTCAGTGCACAGTACAGTATTATTATACCATTTGATTAATGTAGTCAAGGTATAACACAGTACAATACTGCAATGGTGATGAAAACCACTGATGTAATCCGGACTAATGTCTGATATATTGGAAAGAGTCCGGATTAGCAGGGGTAAATCCGGATGTCGCTTTCATTGGAATTTCGCATTTTTCGGACTGGCTTGGGTCCCAATTAGTCCGTTATAGTGAGGTTTTATTGTACATCTCTTGTGAAATCTGCTTCCAAGAAATTAGGTGTGCTAAGCTGATTCCGAAATTTCTTTACCCCTGCACAGTTAAGCTTGTACACGGGTTTTATTCGCCCATGTATGGAGTACAACTCTCATGTGTGGGGAGGCTCCCCACATGCAGCTCTTCTCAATAGGGTGGAGTCAAAGGCTTTTTGTCTCATTAACTCTCCTCCTCTTACTGATTCCCTTCAACCTTTGTCTCTTCGCCGCACTGTTGCATCTTTATCTCTCTTCTATCGCTACTTCAACGGTCACTGTTCCTCTGAACTGTCTGCTTGCATCCCTCCACCTCTACGACAGGCACGTAGTACCCGTCTAGCAACAAACTCTCATCCCTTTTCTGTCCAACTCTCTAATGCAAGAGTTAACCGTTACTCCCAGTCCTTCATTCATGCAACTGGTCATCTCTGGAACTGTCTTCCTCTGTCTGTATTTCCTACTTCCTATGATCTCCAGTCTTCCAAACGCAGTGTGTCCAGGCATCTCGAAATGAACGGATCTTGAATTTGGCTCTCTTTTGTATTGTTTTTGCTTTTGGAAGGAACAGTATGCAGGCCTGTGGCCTTTGGTTCCTTCTTCCTTGCATAAAAAAAAGAAGAGAAAAAAAAGGTAGAACTGATTGCATTGGAAACAAATATATCTGAAGTGAAATTAATTGTGGCAAATTTATACATGCCACCCAAAACAAACACTTGGGAAACAGGCGAATATGAAGACATGGCACAAAGTACAATTCAGAGTTTAAAAACATTACTACATAGAATGGAAAAGAAATCTGAAAGAACTATATTAACTGGTGATTTCAATAAAAATAGAAATAGAAATAATTTAGATGTAAAAATGCCATGAAAGCTGCTGGGATCAAAAGCTTCTAGATCTTGTGCTGGAGTTTTTCCTAACACAGCATGTAAAAGGAAACACACACACACACACACACATACACACACACAAGAGCAATTGATGTGCTACAGGAGAGAGATGGTTGGGTGGATTGTGTGTATTTAGATCTGGAGAAGGCCTTTGAAAAGGTACCCCACAAGAGATTAATGTGGAAATTAGAGCATATAGGAGGACTGACAGGTAACCTCATGGAATGGATGAAAGACTTTTTGAGAGACAGACAAATGAAGACAGTAATATAGGATAGGACGTCTGGATGGAGAGAAGTAATAAGTGGTGTCCCACAGGGCTCGGTGTTGGCGCCACTAATGTTCCTGATTTACGTAAATGATACGGTAGATGGAGTGAACAGTTATGCAAGTCTGTTTGCTGATGACGCAAAGACCTTGAGGAAGGTAGAGGTTGAAGGGGACTGTAAAATGCTGCAGGAGGATCTGGGTAGGATACATGATTGAAGCCAGATGTGGGAAATGAAATTCAACGCAAAAAAATGTAAAATATTGGAAATGGGTAAAAGCACCAAGAGACCATCACTAAATTATTTGATGGGTAATGAACCAATCACAAAAGCGAGAGAAGAGAAAGATTTAGGAGTGCAGGTCCAGGATAGTTTGTCACCTGAAAAACACATTAACAAGATAGTTAGAGAGACATACAAACTCTAGACCAACGTAAGAGTGGCATTTCATTACATGAATGAAGAGATGATGAAAAAATTGATAGTGGCCATGATCCGCCTCAGGTTAGAATATGCAGCAGTAGTGTGGTTCCCACACAAAAAGAAAGATATAAACAAGATTGAGAGAATACAAAGAACAGCAACTAAGATGGTCCCCAGTCTGGCAGATCTGTCATAAGTAAGAGGCTAGAAAGGCTGGATTTGCCTTCCTCAGAGGAAAGGAGAGAGAGGAGTGACATGATTGCAGTGTTCGGGACCATGATGGGAGTAGATAAAATTGATAGAGAAGATCTGTTTGTATGGGATAAGAGTGCAACAAGAGGACATGGACTGAAACTGAAGAAGCCACGTTGCTTGAAGGACATCAAGAAATATAGTTTTCCTTATAGATGCACAGACCTGTTGAATAGCCTGGACAAAGAGATCATCCAGTCTAAAAATTTAAACGAGTTTAAAGCAAAATTTAACTTACTGAGAGAAGAGACGGGACCCCACGTGCGTAGCTCATTTCCTGAATATCACAATTAGGTAAATACAATTAGGTAAATACAAAAGAGGACTTGACGATCCATCAGTACTAGATCTTATACTTACTAGGCAAGAAAATGAAAATGACAATATAATGTATCACCCTCCATTCGGCAAAAGCGACAATACAGTACATTATTAACCCACCGAGTCCCACCAACGTACGATGCACATCGCTACTTTTTTCCATGGACAGACCCACTGACGTGCATCGTACGTCACTCACTTGCAAGGCCCATTGTGTACACATTTTTCAACATTCGCGGGTGATTTTTGGTATGCATATGTGGGAGACCTTCCTCTACCTGCTGTTAAGCAGGGATACTGCCTGGCCCCACCTAACCTCCCCCCACACTGGGCAATTCACCTGTTAGCAGTAACCTGGCCAGTAAAGGTATGTTGCCCCACGTTCTCTACAATGACGAAATTCACAGTGAAAGTGATTCCTGAGGTGGAGGACAGAGAAACAAAGAAGCTAGAGGTAGAAACAAACAGAAGTGATGAGGTGGTAATGTTGTAAAGGAAGGTGCCATATACTGGGGTTTTGGGTGAGTGAACTATGCTTTTATCGCCTATATTATTGTGTGAAAAATATAGACGTACTACAAATAAATTCGCACCAAATAAATAAATAAATACGAAATTTAAAGTGGATTGACTTAGCTAACCCTTCCATAGTTCAATTTCTTTAGCCAGGTAAGAAGGAAAACGTAAGGGTAAATGACACCTGTATCAACATTTTTAACCTCAGGAGGACGATTTCTCTATGAATTTCCAATGTTTCTCACCAAAAGCGGAAGTTTGAGCAAAAAAAAAAAAAAAAAAAGTTGAAAACTGGTCGTGATCTGGGGGTAGGCTGGGTAAAAAACTGGTCGGGACTGGGAGGGTTAAACTGTAACTTCAGGACTGCATATGAAGTTAACAGTAAGAAGAGTTACAAAGAGTCTAAACTACAAAAAAGACAACTATTATGACCTGAAGAAGTGCTTCTTAGAAATAGATTGGGAAAAGGAGCCTAGACGACAAGATTTAAATATTATATTTAGAAAATTCTGTGATCTTTATGAAACAGGAGTCCAAAATTGCATCCCTCAGCACAAAGAAACAGGAAAGAAAATAAAGAAATGGTTTAGTACAGAATATAAAAAATCAAAGGCAAAAACAGAGACTTGCTGTGGAATAGGTAGAGAAGACATAATAGCGAGGGGGCATACAACAAGTATAAACATGTAAGATACAGAGATAAGTAGGGAGATGCAAAGACAGTTTGAGGAAGACATTATAAATAAAAGTAGTGACCAACCAAAGCTATTTTACTGCTACATCTGAAGCAAAACCAAAGTTAAAGATAAAGTATAGTCCATTATAGATGAGGAGATGATGTATACACAAGAGAAAGGTATCTGTAAAGCACAAAATAAAAACTTCCAATCAGTTTTTACAAAAGAAAACAATTTTGAAAGAGATGATTTGGAACATGCATACCCACATGTATTACCAATAATCACTATTATCCGGACGTCCAATATTCAGACACCCCACTGTCCGGACATTGTTGGCTTGGGTGTTCAGAAACCAAAAATGCCAAAAAATTGAAATATAAAAAATCTGATTTTTTTTTTTTTACCAGTAAGTTTGAATTTGGGGCACAGTGCTGAACAGCTGCGTTTACTATAGCTTACTGCGCTCCCCTTCCCCTCCCCAGTTCCATCTCAACTGCCATAACGAATATACAGTTGTCGGGATGGCTGGAGGAAGTGTTCGTTTTTGTTTAAACAATCATACTAGTGATTAAGTGCAGTTCAACACTGGATTACTGTACAATCGCCCAAAGTAGTGATGACTCGCTTTCATTAAGTTTCGGACAAAACTTCTTGGGTCTGGCAACATTCATTTAGGGGACGGAAACAGTCTTTGCCTGCCCTGCAAACATTATTTATGGTGTAAAAAAAAATAATCTTGTGAAAATACTAGTTAAGTTTAGCCTTATTTTTTTTAATAGATCAATCAAAAAATAAATAAATAGTGACATCTGGCACGTTTTCATGACTCATGCCAGCAGTTACCAATGAAACGATTTTCCCGCTAAATGTAAAGATTTCAAAAGCAGTCTAGCTGGTATAAAATTATTACATTTCTCTAGCTTTTTTTTTTTTCAGGTCGCCCATTTTTTTTTCAGGTCGCCCTTTTTTTTTTTTTTTAGGTCTTGCCCATTTTTTTTTTCCGTTAATTTCCCTCAGTCTGGCGGATATTTTACTGCATCTGAGACTAATTTAGCGAATTTAAATAATTCTTCCTTTGGCAACAGTGCACGGCAGGTCTTCCGTCAGTTATTACCACGCCAGGGAAGGGAGAGGTTGTCTCGACCTTTATCACAGTTCCCCCCCTCCCCCTTATTTTTAATATAATGTTTTTGGTTTTAATTATCTTGACTGTCGCATTCATGCTTTTGACTATCAACCTCTCCCTCTTTAGTTCTTCCATGCAACTGCCCTGCATGTTTTATAACATGTTGGAATTTCGTGTGAATAAAAATGACCAGTTTTCCACTTATGATTACATTGGTTTCACTAACGTACCTGAATGCTGGCAGATTAATTTGCTTCTTGATAGCAACACAAGTGGTAAGTACTGTAGTTGTTCTTGGGCACACGTATTAATCCGTCTGTCTTGGTCTTGTGCTACGAGGGGCTCCAGTAGCAAATTTCCAGTGTTCTACCTCTATATCGCTTATCTGTCAGTTAACTGTCAAGGTGCCAGTATATCTGTCTTACTGGAATATTTGCTAAATAAAGAGCAATAATCTGCTTGCACCGATAGGCTGTAGTTTCTTGTTGATCAATCTTGCTTTCAGGCTTTCAGCATTTACGGGTTTACCCGTGTGAATATCATCTTGCATAGAGAATTAAGTGTGGATAATAATATATCTTTAGATGTTTATTTTTCTGATTTGATGGCACTAATGATTTCGAATTACAATTATCTGCAGGTTTTATTTTATGGGACATACTTCCTTCAGTATTGTTGATTTTGAATGGAAAATAAGTATTACGAGAGTTTCTCCGCATTTTATCCCTGAAACTGTTGAGTGATAGGGAGTGCGTTTCACATTCTTTCGTACTGCTAAGCCTCAACTTTGGTGTATTGTGGTTTCTTCTTCCGTAATGCGAGATATACATGGTAAAAACACTAATATATTACTTTTTGGTGTTGTTTACCCAAATGCTGCTCTTTCCGGTGTGCAATATAGAAAATATAACATGGCCGTGACAGTTGCCAGATACTACTTTCTGAGCGAAAAGTACTGGGAATCAGGTCATCACTTCTTTGGGCGATCGTACATGCTTCAAGACCATTGTCACCACTGTCAGAGCCTTAGAGGTGGGGTAATATTCGTAACAGCCACCATGGACAGGTAAGTACAGTCAATGCCAAATATTTTCCATAATCACTTCTAAATCCTCATTCTCTGGTTACATTTTATTTATTTCATGCATTGTGTCCCATATCTGGGTGCATAGGCTGTGAAAAAGGTGATTTGCAAAGTGATTTTCATGTCTGTTACCTATGTTCACTATGCTGTCAGCTGGTGAACATATTTGCCATACTCACTTCTAAATCATCATTTTCTTGTTAAATATCATTTATTTCATGCTTTGTGTCCCATATTTGAGTGCATAGGGTGTGAAAAAGGTGATTTTCATAGTGATTTTCATGTCTATTACCTACGTTCACTATGCAGTCAGCTGGTGAACATATTTGCCATATTCACTTCTAAACCATCATTTTCTGGTTAAATTTCATTTATTTCATGCTTTGTTTCCCATAGTTGAGTGCATAGGCTGTGAAAAAGGAGATTTTCATAATAATTTTCATGTCTGTTACCTACGTTCACTATGTTGTCAACTGGTGAACATCTTTGCCATGCTCTATCTATCTATCTATTGCCTGACGCCTCAATCCCGCATGGGGTGGCCACAAACAAATCGCCTCCATGTCACTCTGTCCCCTGCCATTTCACTACCACGCTCCCAACTCACACCCCCCTCTCTCATATACCTCTACACTCCATCCGTCCATCTCATCCTCGGCCTCCCCCTCCATCTCGCCCCTTCCACCTCACTCACATACACTCTCCTCCTCAGTCTTTCACTCTCCATCCTCTCCACATGCCCAAACCACCTTAACGTGTTTCTCCTAATGCTTCTCATCATGTCCTCAACCACACCACAATGCTCCTTCACTTCCTCATTTGTTAGTCTCTCTCTCCATGTGACTCCACATGTTCCTCTCAAATAACTCATTTCCACTGCTCTCTCTCTTGACTTCTGTCCTTCCAACAGGGTCCAAGCTTCACTTCCATATGTTCGAGTTGGTATCACAATAGTGTCATGTAACATCTTTTTCACTTCCATGCTCACCTCCCTGTTTCTTATCACTGCTTTCAACGAACCAGCAACCTTCCTTCCCTGCTGCACTCTTTCGAGCACTTCACCCTCCAGACTCCCATCCTTACTCATCACACTGCCCAAGTACTTAAATTCATTCACATTCTACATATCCTTCCCATCAAATCTCATTGTACATTCACTGGCTTCACTTCTCTCGAAGACCATCACTTTACTCTTCCCTACATTCAC
>JAGKTI010010100.1:12248-29250 GCA_018397915.1 Birgus latro
AGAAGCACAGTTTCTGAGGACAACAGGAGGGACTCCATCAGGACCATATGCCTTTTTAGTATTGAGGCCAGTGATGGCAGAAAACACATCAGCTGAAGAAATTTTAATGTCAGACAAGAGGAAGTCAGAGGGGGGAAGTGATGGAGGAATAGCACCGGAATCGTCTCAGGTGGAATTGGAGGAGAAAGTCTGAGCGAAGAGATCTGCTTTAACATGAGTCGGGGCTCGTTCTACCCTACCTCCTGAAGGAGAAAGGGAGTCTCCGGCAGGGGAGGAGCGGATGATGGCCTGCTTAGCCTCTTGCCCGACATGGACAGTGGCCTGTGTCGCGGTCCTACAGGAGACAGCAGCGAAGGGACGGACGACGGCCTGTCCTGCCTCGCGCCCGACACAGACGATGGCCTGTGTCGTTGTGCTGCGGGAGGAAATAGCCGAGGGACGGACGATGGTCTGTCCAGCCTCATACCCGACATGGACGATGGCCTGTGTCGCGGTGCTACTCTAGGGGGAGACTGCAGGAGAGGAGTGGATGACAGCCTGCTCAACCTCGACCCAAAATGGACGATGGCCTGTGTCGCGGCCCTGCAGAGGGTAAGCGACTGAGGAACGGACAATGACCTGTTCTCCCTCGTTCCCGGCACGGACGATGGCCTGTGCTGCGGCGTTGTGTGGAGTTGAGAAGACAACTCCACCCCTAACCTGGCGACTGGAACTTTTCCCTGTGCCTTTTTTTTTTATTTTTTTTTATGTGTCCGACTCTGGGCATAGGCTTCATAGCCTACTATCAAGGCCCAGCAGTCCTACATACCATACACCTCTCTACATGTCACCACTTCGGAGCTAACACGCACCGTCCATATTGAATACAGGCTAGGGCTGTCTCATACAGGACTGGTGTATTGGTATTAGCGTGGGTATTTTTACGACATGTCGGCGGGTCTTCTGGTAGATCAGTAAAGCTTAATTTAATGAAATTCAAATCCTCAAACTGTTCCCTGCACCAGCGAGGATTTGAACCTGGGTCCGTTAGGACTGCAAGCCAACTCTACCGATCGAGCCACCGCCTCCCCCTAGGTGTTTATTCCTGCTACCTTGGTGCAGTGGTGGTTGGGAGCAAGAGGGGCGCCGGGGGATGATGCAGGTGAGCCGCTCCTGCCCGGAGCCGCTCCGTGTCGGCTGCGCACCCCCTGTGGTCCTTCGTGGGTTGGGGGTGGTGCTGTCGTCTGCAGCCGATCTTTCTGAATCACGCATTTCACATATAAATACTGTACTCATTACATAACTATCTGTAGGAAGAAGGCTGCAGCACCAGCCTACTCCTTACAGATATTTATTGGTGCCAGCCCATCAAGGCAGTACTCCCAAGGAGGATATGAAATCTGGTGAAACAAGAGCCGGAGATTTCATTTCACCATCCCTCAGGACCGTCCTGACCATCCCCCTTTGCTGATCTTTTTCAGTGTGTCACTAACACAGACAGTAGGCAAAAAAAAAAAAAAAAAAAAAAAACTCTCCCAAACACTTTCCTTTCCTACACAGTCCACTTCGTGCACTATACATACCACATACTGTACCCTACTACATCACAGGGGTTGGTGCCAGCATGAGCATGCAGCCAGAAAAGTCTGCCCCCTCTACCTTGTAGTGGACTTGAAAGTGTGACACGAGCTGTCAGCACAGTTTTTGGGTCGGGATGGTGTAGGGCTCAGATCTGGAATAGGAGGTACAGAACAGTGCGATTCCCAAGCTGCCACAGCCGCTCAATAGAGAGGATCTCATACCTGGGAGCAGTGCCCCAGGAGGCTGCCCTATCAATGAGTGCATAATAGTGGGTCAGTTACAGTACCAATGCACACTTGGAGGATGTCTCTGTCAGTGTTCTGGTAAAGTGCCCCGAGGCCTCTGCCACATTCACTGGCCATGGCAGGTGAGCTATGGGTCTCATCCCCTGCCTGGACTTGGGGCTGTATGAGCTGGCGGAGCCTATGGTCAGTCTCCTTTACTCACTATGACCAAATCAAAGCCAGACATAAAAAGAAACCAAATCATCCACAGAATTCAGAGGGACATCTTAGAATGAGGGTAGCTTGAATTTTTAGAGGGAGGGGAAGTGATGAAGACTGAACTGGCGACAGGTAGATGTCTGCTGCCTACAGGAAGTTAGGTTCAATGGAGAATTAACAGGGATGATTGTTTAGAAGGATTATATGTACTGTAAATGTTATTTTGGAAGGGAAGTGTGGATGGATATGGTGATGTGGGCATGCTGGCTGAAGATAAATGGGTGGAATGTGTTGTGAATGCAGTGAGAGTAAATGAAAAGATTAGAGCACTGAAAATATTGTTTGCAAAACTCCTAGTTACAGTTATATTAGTGTATGCTCCACAGGTTGGCTTGGATGATGAAGAAAAGGACAGATTCTGGGATGATTTGATGTGTGTGGTTGGTGGTATGGAGGATGATGAGATTGTAGTTTTGAGAGGGTATTTAAATGGTTATGTGGGTGCAGCAGTTCAAGAGTATGAAGGGGTTCATAGGAGATGCACATATGGTATAAGGAATGTGGAAGGTGAAAGGATATTGGAGTTTGGGGAGTCAATGAACGTGATTGTGTGGAACATTCATTTTAGGAAATGAAAGTAGCCTGATTACATATGAACCTAGGAATAATAGCAGTCAGACTGATTATTTCCTGTTCAGGATGATTGATAAGAGGACACCGTAGTGAAGAATATTAAAAGTTTTAGAGAGCGAAGTGTGTGCAGCAACATAAATTACTGTTATATGACACGGTACTAAAGGAGCAGGTAGTAAAGAAAAGGATCTTTGCACCAAGGAGGAAAATATAAATGTTGAAAAAACAAGCGGTAAGGGATGCCTTCTATGGTGAGACGGGTAAAGTTGTGGCTGAACGGGGAGCTATGGACAAAAGAGTTGATGTGCAGTATAGAGCCCTCAGGAACAGTTTCTTGAGAGTTACTGATTCAGTTTGTGGATGGACAAGGGCCCCACCAAGACACAAATATAGTGGTGGGATGACGGTGTAGAAGCTGCAGTTTAAGGAGAAAAGGAATGCCATTCCAGGAATAGGAAAGAGGTAGTAGCGGAGAGGAACAGTTGGGTGCCGAGCATAGGGCCTGAAAGGAGGTATTCAGGGCAAAATCTGAGTCTGAGACTTTTACTGGATATCCATGCTAATACCAAAAGAATGAATGTGGTATTTAAGACGACAAATCAAACGAAGAGGGAAATCAGGGGTATCACAGGAAAACAGTGTGTGAAGAATGACAAAGGAAAGGTAGTGATGGACTGTGAGGATATTAAAAGTTGCTTGAGTAGGTGGGGGAGCTCACCATCCACTCACTCAATGTAGCGCTGCTTTGGGTGTCTGCCTTTTCCTCCCTTCCTTCCTGTTTCATCTTTCTTTCCTTCATCCTTTCCTCTTCCTTCTGCCAACGGGTGACTTTACACTCCCTTTTCTGTCTTTCTTTCCTCTTCCTACTTCCTATGGGTGACTGCATTGAGTGACAAGCCAAATGGTTTCCTGTACACCAGGAAACAATTTACTAAGCTGGGTGGTAGCCATATAACCATATTATGGCGCCAGGTGGTTTAGTGGGTAATTAAGGTGCTCCAATCGGATTGAGCCTGTGTAGGTTTATATCCAAGGGATGGTTGGGGTTTATTGCTCACATAATGCCGCTCAGGGATGAGTGAAGTTGGTCACTCATCTTAAATGTCAGGACCAACTTGCCTAGCCCCTGATTCCTTCGCTCCTTATGGGCCAACATAGGATTGGATGATGGATGGATGGATGACTTGCAGACAGCATTATAACTGACTGGTGAATGAGGAGTTTCTGGAAGAGGGAAGATTTGGGATCAGCAGATCCAGTGTTGACCCTTGATTTTGATTGATGCTGCTACTGTGAACACGACAATAAGGAGAATACAGTTAAAAAGGGATTAAAGAATCCCCCGAGCTAGACCCTACAATGAGATCATATAGCCCCGCTAGGTAAAAGGAGGGCGCTACCCCTCCCGGCACGGCAGTCCCGGGCGCGGATCGAACTCGCGACCCCCCGGTCCTGAGCTCGATGCTCTACCTCTGAGCCACCGTGCCCCCAGAGAATACAGTTAGGGAAGGTCGCGAATGTGTCGGAGTTGTCTGTTGAATATCTGAAGGCCATAGGAGATATAGGAATGGGTTTAGTTACTGATTTGATTAAAATTCCCCCCGACGACGACACCCCCACCCACCAAGGAGATGACGGGGAGGTGATGACCACCCTACAAGGGGACACCGGACAGGTGACTCTACCTTCCAGGCCACACTGGCCCACCTCACCTTCTCCCATGTGCCCCTTCTCCTCACAACTGGACCAAAACCAAGTTAGCAGTCTGGGGACATTACTCGCCAGCCACAGCAGCCATTGCCAGACTCAGGGTGGGACTTGCACTAAAGCAGTCCCACGTAGGGCCTTGGAAGATCCTGCTGGAACTGCTAATAGAGGGAGAACAACCACCGGTCTTCTCAGCCCTACATCACCCCAGGGAAATAGTGCCACAGCAACATCTGCCGGATCTGCTGTAGGGGGAGCAACAGCTGGTTCTACTTCTTCTGCCACCCGCCTTCGGCAGCAAAGGCACAGTTACGTCCGCTGGACTAACCAACATGAGAGTGTCCGCTGGATCTTTCCTGCCTGTCCCAAGAAAGGGAACAGAGCCGGTTCTACTTCTTCTGCCACCCGCCTTCGGCAGCAAAGGCACAGTTACATCTGCTGGACTAACCAACATGAGAGTGTCCACTGGATCTCTCCTGCCCGTCCCAAGAAAGGGAGCAGAGCCTTGGTAGCGTCCACCGAACCTGCCATAGCGGAGACACCCGCCGGGTACTCCGCGACTGCGACTATCCCCCCGCGGCAGAAGCGTAGTAGCACCCGCCAGACCTGCCCAGTTGAAAACGTCTGCCGGATCCCTCCCTCCTGCCACCCCTGGGATGAGTGGTGCCCCGGTAACATCAGCCGGACTTGCCAGGCGGGAGGAGCGTCCGCCAGGTATCCTTCCTCCACTCTCCAGTCTGGGAGCCTAGGCAATGTCCGCTGGACTTGCCAGGTCGGAGGAGCTCCGTCAGGATCTCCTCCTACGTCTCTGGCATGGAGTTGTGGCAGCGTCTGTCGGACCTACCAAGCAGAGGGAGCAATCGCCGGTTTTCCCTCCTCCACTAGGCCGGAGGCTCCTGTAGAGGAGCAGGTCTCTGGCTCGGCCCAACCCTCCTGTAGCCAAGTGAGACGCCCTTCTGCCTCCCCTCACACCACCTGGGGTGGAGATTTCTCCCCAACGGGTATGTAGCTGCAGAGTGTGTGGAGTGGACCTGTCGTGGGCATCCTGTCGATTCAGCCATCCCCTCCCCAGGCGCAGACACTGACAGACTCGCAGGGACACCATGGCCGCAGGTGACTCCTGACAGCCCCCTCTCCCTGATGAGACTGCAGCCCCCAGCTACCAAGGGGCACGCCGCCACCCCCGAGCCCCTCTAGGTCCGAGGGTGCCCACCACATTCCGACGATGTCCTGAGGCCAGCAAAGGGCTGCCCACCTCCTGGCCCTGTTCAGCCCAAGTCCCGACGGCCCGACAACTCCCGAGGCTGCCTCCCAGAGGACCCCATGCGAACTTCCCACTACACCCACCGGGCGCCAATGTCATGAGGCAGCCCCACACTTCCTGGACGGCCTCCCCCTTACACCAGGCCGCCACCTGAACCTTCTGTGCGTAACCCCGAAACTGTGAGTGTCACCCTCTCCCCTCCTGATGTCTAACAGAACTGTGAGTACTAATTTCCCCCCGCCATAGTCCCCCAGTGGATCCTGTCCCTTATTAAATTCCACCTCTCGAGTGACGACTCCTTGTATACTACCCCGGTGTTGCGACAACTCCCCCAGGCCCCACATACCCCTGTTCGTGAATACAGTGACTTGTGACTCTCCCAGTGTCCCTCAGTGAACTCTCGTTGTTGTGAAGGTTCAGTGCTCCCCTAGTGTTATGGGTGAAATATACTCAAGGCCTAACATTGCCGGACAAATACTGAACAGTGTATGTTGCCCCAGTCGGGACCCCCCATTGAGCCACAGACTTATAATTCCCAGTGTGCCACCCTGCTATATTGTATATTGCCTTAATTATTTCATAAGGGATTCTGCAAGTGCCACTTGTGATGTTCTATATTGTATTGTGTAAATCAATCTGGTTAATATATGTGTAATACTGGTTTTCCTGTGTTTTTGCCCTGTTCCTTTGGTATTGTTCTAGCCCGGACTTGAAAAAAAGAGCCCTAAAAGCTTGTGCCTGTGTCTTGTGGAGCGAGAAGTAGCACCACAAAGAAAATCCATGTCTTGAGCCTGTGTATTATGGAGCAAGAGGTCGTGCCATAAACAAAGAGCATAACATTGATAAATTCCATTATATACAAGTGTGTGTGTGTTGTCCCAAATTACTGGGTGAAAAGTAATTGTAAATGTGTATAAGGGGAAGAGTGATGCCTTGGAAAGAGGAGATTAAAAGGGGCATAAAACTTTTGGACCAGATAATGAAAGTTATAGAGAGTCCAGGAAGGTATGATATGGGAAAGAGTGAATAATGATGGGAAGCAGTTTGGGTTTATGCCATGCAAAGGGAATATTGATGCCATATTCATTGTCCAACAGCTTCAGGAAAAATATAAAGCAAAGAAGAGGAAAGTGTACTGCTCATCATAAAACTAATACATTCAAGTCCCATCCTTCTTCTCAATTCTTCAGTTGTACTCCTAGCCCCCTCAGGCTTCGCATTCAAGGTTGCACTACACGACCATCTGGTTCCTACATTTTCAATTCTGTATGTCTGAGACTACAACTATCCTCCTTTACTGCCCAGGTCTCAGTACCATAATCATTACACTCCCAACACATACTGCATACAAGGATCCCTTAGCACAGAGGGCCCTCTCAGTGTCAGTTGAGGCAACAGTTCTCTGAACTTCCTCCAGCCACTCCTTACCCGCCACAGAGCTAGATCCAACCTCATCTCCAGTACATGAAACATGTCCCTCAAAAACAGAACTCTATCACCACTCAGGAGACTTTCCACCAAGATAATACTTTTACACCTCTCAGTCTCTACAGCCTGTCCCTGTCACACTGCACCCATGAAATTGGCCTTACCTACCACTAAATCTCTTATGCACCCACCTATCATAAACACAACACAAGATGGAGTTACTTTCCACAACCTTGTGGCAAATTGCAACTACACTCCCTCATATAAATATGTACTTCGTTATACA
The DNA here is from genome assembly GCA_018397915.1 of Birgus latro. Lineage (NCBI taxonomy): Eukaryota > Metazoa > Arthropoda > Malacostraca > Decapoda > Coenobitidae > Birgus > Birgus latro. Next base: position 19,570 of record JAGKTI010010100.1, read on the forward strand.
AGTTTTGTATTCCTTTTTTTTTATCCAACATACTGTACAGTACAAATATCCGCTATCCGAGCAGTCCTCCTTTAACACATCCTGCTTGTATAGTAATAGGGTCTATAAAAGCCCGCGTCGCTTAGAAGCAAAACGGGGATCCTCCTCTATTTGACTCAGTGGTAACGCACGCGCACATATCAAGCACGAGGGTCTGAGATCGAATCAAGGCCAGGACAATGTGATTAATATGTTTAAGTTTCAATTCAGTTATTACATTGGTTGGCAGCAGTGTGGGATGTGAGGCGAGGCTTGGAGGGCAATGATGATGATGGTTAGCTGGCAGTGTCGAGCTGTCCAGTGTGGACCGCAGCGTCCCCAGTGGTGGTCTCCGATGCTACTCTACCATGTGTTCAAAACTGACCAAATTAATCATCAAGGGAGAAAAAGAGTGATGTAACGGGGTCTATTAAAGCCCGCGTTGCTTGGAGGCAAAGCGGGGATCCTCTCTTTGGCTCAGTGGTAACATTTGTGCGTATCATGCACGAGGGCCTGAGAAGTGGGCCAGGACAGTGTGATTCATTTGTTAAGTTTCATCTCGGTTAGTACAGTATAATGGGACCTGCCATTAACACCACCAGCCCTAGGTATTATCACTTGTTTTATCTGCATTTCCTCTCAAAACCTTGAGCGCTGTTCTGTTTCACCACTTCCTAAATCTTTCCTCAACCTCCCTTTCTCTGTAATCAAAACCCAGGTCATCAGCATACATCTTCCAAGGAAGACCATTTCTGAAGTCACATGAGAGAGCCTCAAGCACCATACCAAACAATAAGGGGTTCAAAACTAAATCCTGATGCATGCTAACATTCATGGAAAACTCATTACTCTAATCTCCATTCACTCTTACTTGGGTGCAACCATGCATTTACATAGCCATAACCAGTCTAACCAGCCACTCCTCAACTGCAAGCTTTCTCATTGCCTACTTCATCTCCTCCAAAGGGACTCTGTCAAATGCCTTTTCCAAATCAACAAAAACAAAGTACAGCTCCTTTTACTTTCTAAATCAACAAAGTACAGCTCCATTTCCCTTTCCATGAACATTTGGTGATTTTTCCTTAGCAAAATCTAATTTGGGGGGTCAGAGGGTGCCTCTATGTTATCACTAAACTCCATTAGCTAATGAGAACCTTACTTCATTGCATTGCATAATTTTAATCTCACCTCTATCTATTGCCAGATGCTTTAATCCCGTAAGGGGTGGCCACAAACAAATCGCCTCCATGTCGCTCAGTTCCCCGCCATTTCACTGCCCTGCTCCCAGCTCACACCCCCCTCTCTCATATACCTCTCCACTCCATCTCATCCTTGGCCTCTCCCTCCCTCTCCCCCCCTCCACCTCACTCACATTTACTCTCCTCATCAGTCTCTCTCTCCATCCTCTCCACATGGCCAAACCACCTTAATGTGTTTCTCCTAATGCTTCCTACCACATCCACATCCACACCACAACACTCCTTCACTTCCTCATTTGTCAGTCTCTCTCTCCATGTGACTCTAAGCTGATAATTGCAATTTTCACAAAAAATGTCTCCCTAATTTATACCAGGAAAGCACTGTAGAGTACATTAGTAATGACAATAAATACTGTATTATCAGTTTAGAGTATGTTAGTTACATTTTCTTCCTAAACCACAATGACCATCATGATGCAGACATAAAGCACTGCATGCTAAAGCTTACGAGTATTCAAGCTACTTTGTTTTCTCATACCACTATCTTTGAACTGTACTTTCAACATAACTACTTACAGCAACTATACACAGTATTCACCAAAAGAGGATTTATATATCCCTAGGATGCACACTAGCTTTGAACTACTGTACATTCACTGGTTAACATAAACCCTCAATTTATGAGGGTCCAGTTTGTACAAACTGTCTTTTTGTAGGAATGTGCTATAACAGATGGTTAGATATCAAGAGTTAAAATTATCATACACACACACACCACTCACCACTTGCCTCTCATCTCTGACCTCACTGCCACCACTCACTATGTTCTCTTTCTTCTTTTATCTAAGTTTTTCATTAAAATGTGTGATCATGTATCAACACAGCTAAAATTATAGGATATGAAATGGTGTTTACACTTAACTGACCCGAAACCAACACCCGCACATTGTTTGCTGCCTGACTCGTCTCTCTCACTTCACTGCTGCTGCTCACTATGTATTTTTTCTTCTTTCAACTTAGTTTTCTGTTGCACTATGCTCTCAAATAGTCTTTCATCTGTCTCTAGGTAGATCAGTAACAATCTGAAGATACTCCCTTCCGCAACATGCATCACTCCTTCTACTGTCATGGTAAGAGATCACCACATTTACTACTTTGTACACTAATTAACCTTGTTCTAGCCAAGTGATATTCCTGTAAGTTGCATGTGTACTAGGTGTTGGGTATGATCAGAATGGGTAAAATTTTTTCAAGATGCCCAAAGGTTGGACTTGGGAAAATTATTGGATTTCACAATACTATTTAGCTATAAAACATGGGTTAATGGTGCAGTTTGAGAGTTTCATTTTGCACAGTAAAATTCCTGGATATCTTAGCTGCACAAATTGGGTCTACTGAAGTATTAGTATTATACTCACAACTACACATTGGCAGTGGTACCATACAAGTACAGTATTAAAATGACTAGTGACTTATGCTAGCACTTCTCTTTAACTTCCTTGGCATATAATAATCCGAAATGGCCATGGCCATAACTGTTCTTTTCAGAATAACAAGATCCTATATTTTATTTCTATGATGGGATGAAGAGGTTAAGAGGGTAGTGGAGGAAAAGAGGAAGAAGTGGCTAGAGTGGTTATAGCACAGGGGTTTAGTTGAAATAAGAAATGAATCTTTAAGAAGCACATAAAGAGACTAGTGAAGAGGAAGGAGGAGGAGGTAAATGATGATCTAGGATGAAAAATGAAAGCAAATCACTCTGAAAATACTAAGATATTCTGGAAAGAGGTGCAGAAATATAGAAGTGACAGTGGAAAGAAATGTGAAAGTATGAAGGATGTATGTAGTAGATTAATTAACCCATGGGGATGAAGTAAGGACCAGATGAAAAGAATATTATGAAAGTCTGATGAATGGGAGTGGAAAGCAAAGCAACTGTTCACATGACTGGTTTTGGGGGTGTGCAGAGAAGGAATGCAGTGCCGGGAAACGTGACACTCGCAGAGATGAAGAACGCTGTGAAGCGGCTGAAAAATGGGAAAGCAGCTGGAGTTGATGAGGTGTATGTAGAGATGATTAAGTGTAGTGGAGAGAGCAGAATGAAGTGTCTGTTGATATGTAAGAAAGCATGGATGAGAGAAACTGTGCCAGTAGAGCAGAAAAAGGCGGATTGTACCCGTGCAAAAATAAAGGTGTCCGAAGTGAGTATAAGAATTATCGTGGCATAAGTCTATTGAGTGTGGTAGGAAAGGTATTTGGAAGAATTATTATAGAGAAAGTAAGAGAGATCAGAAATCCTAGTGAGTGACGAACAGGATGGTTTTAGGAGTGGCAGAGGATGTGTGGATCAAATATTTGCAGACAGATAGATGGTGAAGAAGGTGTGTGAGCAGGACTAAGGTGTTTATTGTATTTATGGATCTGGAAAAAGCATACACCAAAGTAGACAGAGCGGGATTGTGGAAAGTTTTGTGCATGTATGGTGTAGATGGTAAGCTGCTAGATGCCGTCTAGAGTTTTTATGATGGTAGTGAGGCATGTGTAAGGGTAAATGGGCATCTAAGTGACTGGTTCACAATCAGAGTGTGTATGCGACAAGGTTGTGTGATGTCCCCATGGTTGTTCGATATACATATAGATGGGATGATGAGAGAGGTAAAAACATGAGTATTGGAGAGGGATGGCACTGGTAATGAATGGTGATGAATGGAATATCTCAAATTTGTTGCATGCTGATGATGCAGTGCTACTTGCAAATACCGGACAAGAGCTTGGTAGACTAACGCAGAGTTCTGTAGATGTCTATGAGGATTGTGCTTTGAGTGTAAATGTAGAAAAGAGTAAAGTGATGGTTACTGAGAGAGAAGGCAACTCCTAGTGTGAAGTTACATTGATTGGAGAGAGACCAGAACAGGTGAGAGAGTTCAAATACCTGGGTTCAGTGATAGAAAAGGGAGGAAAATGTGCAAAAGAAGTGAAAAGTAGAGTGACACAAGGAAGGAAAGTAACTAACATATGGATGTGAGACTATGGTCTGGCCAAAAATGAAAAGCCAAGAGTTACAGCAATGGAGATGGAACTGCTGAGGAATGCACATGGAGTACATTGTGTGGATAGGATACGAAATAATGTGATTCGTGCAAGATGTGGAGTGAGGAAGTCTGTGGACACCAGAATTGAAGAAAGTGTACTGAGATGGTTTGGTCAAGTGGAGAGAAAGGATGACAACAGAGTGGTGAAAAAGGTATATCTGAGCAAATCTGAAGGCCTTCAAGCTGAAGTAGGCCAAGAAGAAGATGGAGGGATATTGTGGATGAGTGTGTGAGGAAGAGAGGTATGGAAGTTGGTGAGGCTAAGGGACTGACAAGAGACCAAGCTGGCTGAATGAATTTTGTATGAAGAAGTGCACAACCAGGGATTTGGCACCTCATTTTACCGTGACAGTTTTCGGATTGATTCTATCAGATGGGTAAATTTGAAGCAGCAGAATGTGATGAAATTTTTTTGGCCTTTCCGATGAAGCCAGGATTTCGTGGGCTTGAATGAAGAATGATGAGTGAATGGAAGCATGGCCCACTGAACTGGGCAAACTTAGGCTGTCTGGACGCTGCCACTCCTCACCCTTCCGTAGGGAGGGAAAGGAAATCCGGATGATGATGATGATGATGACAAATATAAAGGGGAATATAAACCTAAACCACTATACTGTATAGCTTTTATTTATAATAAAACCATGGAATGAAATAAATTATGCAAAACTGATTTATCAATACAATATTTACAAAAATGATCAAATCACCATGGGAGCCATCCCTGCATGCAGTTCCATGTGTGATGGAGGTCTCTTTACAACAATGCTGCCAGCTACTCCCAAGAGTAAAGTCCAATGGCCATGAGTAGGTAATGCTTGACTAATTGCCAAGCTTCGGTCCAAAGCCAAATGCAATAAGCCCAGACTCCTTGGCCTGAAATAGAAAAAATAAAAAATTAGAAACAATACTCTGCTTTATCATAAAGTGGAGCACAAGTTTGCTTCAACAATAATGGTAGAGTAGTCATCCCTTATTTCTCAGTTTCTATTTAGCAAGATTCAGTTGTTTGTGGGTTTCTGAATACTCAAAATACACCAGTTTACAGTGTATGAGGTCTGTTCAGAAAGTATGTGACCTTAGGCACTTAAAAATATAAATAAATAAATAGCTAACCTGTTGAGGCAGGACACTAATCCCCCTAAAAATTAGGCCCCTTCTTACTTGACACACACAGCCTAGCATTCTTTCCACTGCTTGAAACATTTTTCAAAGTCGGTTTTTGGTTTCCCCTGCAGGTGCTTTGTCGCACTCATCATGATCTTTACGCTTATCTCAAATCGGGAATCCTTCAGTGGAGTTCTGAGTTTGAGGAACAACCAAAAGTCAGATGGAGCCATACCTGGTGAGCAGGAAGCCTGCCGGACCTGGGGGATGTTGTGCTTGGCCAAAAATTCCTGAACCAGCTGAAAAAAATGGGCAGGGGTGTTGTCATGGTGCAGCTTCCAACTTGCTGCTTTCCAAAGGTCTTGCCTCTTCCTTCATTCTTTCTGCCTACGAATGACTTTACACTCCCTCTTCTGTCTTTCTTTCCTCTTCCTTCTGCCTATGGGTGCCTCTACACTAAAGTGACAAGTCAAATGGTTTCCTGTACACCAGGAAACCATTTTCTATGCTGGGTGGTAACCATATAACCAAATTATGGCACCTGGTGGTTTTGTGTGTAATTAAGGCACTCCAATCAGACTGAGCCTGTGTAGGATCATCCAAGGGATGGTTGGGGTTTATTGTTCAGGTTATGCCACTCAGGGTTGAGTGAGGCTGGTCACTCTCATTCTTCAGCCAAACTGTGTCATGAAGACGACGGATAAGATCGTGGTAGAAATGTCTGCTGAGTCTGATCTTCTGGCACATTCTCGTGATGCACAACACCACATAAGTAAAAAAAAAAAAACTTAACATGTGAGTGCATTTCACCTTGCTGTGGATCTGTCGTGCTTTTTTTTTTGGCCGAGGCGACCCTGCATGCTTTCACTAGGATGACTGTGCTTTGGTTTCTGGGTCGTACCTGTATACCTTAGTCTCAGCTCTGATGATGATAGCCTTCAGAAAGTCTGGATCGCGATTTGCACATTCCAACTTGTAAAGTTCATCCAAAAGAAGAAATCATGATGAATGCGACGAAGCACCGGCAGGAGATACCGAAAATGGACTTTGAAAAATGTTCCAGGCAGTGGAAAGAACGCTGGGCTACGTGTGTCAAGTCAGAAGGGGCCTACTTTGAGGGGGATTAGTGTCCTAGCTCAACAGGTTAGCTTTTTTTTTTTTTTAGGGCCTAAGGTCTGATACTTTCTGAAGAGACCTCATATTCTGTGACGATTTAACATCCTAGTGTTGTTAAATCAACTGATAATAAATATTAAACATTTAGTCTGAAACATCGGTGATCCCTTGGGGTACTATGAAGGGTTTTTAACCACTTAACCGTGGGTCGTCACTTTCGTGATGGTCGGTGGCAATGGATCCAACTGCGGTGAGTGACTCTGGTGCTTCTGTGTTGTTTTGAATTCGCCGGGGCTTTCAAGATATAAATATATACATGAAAGTCAGGGAGAAGTATGAGTGATATTTATATTCACCTGGCCAAACCTAATTTATTATGTATTGTCTATATTTCCAACGACCTATTTCAATGCATATACATTAGCAGCTGACATTTCCAACCCTTTTATACCAAGATATGTACATCATTCAGTTCAATGTCGTCCTTCAAGGTGGAATCACGTCGCCGTCGTGCCCCTCCATTTCCGCCGCTTTTGCGGCCATTTTAAAAGGCCATGTACTAAACATCGTGTGGGAAGCGATAAATGACTGTAGATATATATAATTGTAATAAAGTACTAGGAATGTAAAGTGTGAGTGTGTATGTGAATAAGAAATGACCGAATACGAGCTGCAAACTAGTGCGATTGGGAGGCTCTTATTTTAAATTGCTTTCACAGTGTTTTTTTGTGGGAGTATGGATACTTGTAAATAATTGAATAGTGTTTCTAGTGATAATATCAGGCATTGGTATTCATATTACGGGCTGTCGGGAAGTGTAAATTGGAGACTTCGTTACCCAACTTCAGAATTCTCCAGAAGTCCTACGGTAGTCGACGAAGGCTAAACAAACACCCCAGGAGAAAGCTGAAGGTATGTGCCACATGCAAATTTAATTATAATACTGTAGGACTAATAACTGGTTTTTGGCAAATATTTTAACCCTTTCGCGCACGGTAAGTTTTATTAAGTTTCACGGCTCACGATTTTACTTCCCCCCCGTGATTTTACTTCCCCCCATGCTCCGCTGGCAGCCCGCAGTACGCAAATTACACATATTCTCACCTCATTTTTGCCACCCACTCAAAATGTTGCCCTGAAACTCACATCATCTTATTCGCCGATGTCTGTTCTAGCTGATAAGCCAAAAGAAAAACCAGAAAAATACGAATAAAAGTACACTAGGCCGCCATGAATAAACATTTTGGAACGTTGATCTCACTTCCCAACATCGTCGTTCGAGTGTTTTCCATCATACAGAAAAATGTTATAAGTTTTAATAGAGAATTTCATTGGCTTTCTAATGAGGTATGTCCGGTTGTGATGCAATTTGCAGTTTTCTAGAAAATAGCCAAAAACTAAAAGCCATTTTTGTAAAAAAAAATTGACTTTTGTTCAGGGAGGTATACTGCAGAAGTTTTCTCGCACACCTTATGTTTTTATTACATAATCTTATGTAGAATTTCATAAGCTTTCTCCTGATACCTTTTTGTTTTGATATGCCTCATAGTTTCCGAGTAAATCGCAAAAAACTACTGGGTACTCGCAGCCGCAGTGCACTTTCATCATGCGCGCACAATAACCGCCTACGTAACCACAACTTTTCATTAGAGAAATTACATAGTTATGTCCTGTACATACGTAGAATGCACTGATCTTTATCAGGGTTCTTACAGGAAATCGATACGTTCAATAATTTTGGAGTAAATGGACGACAAAGACAGAATACTCTTCCTCACCCGCAAGCGAGATAAAAGCGCTCAATTTTCCTGTCTCTCAAATACTTACATATTTTCGCTCATTACGTTTTATTATTATTATTACTTTTTACTTAAATTATACACGTGAAATATCATAAGCTCTTTGATAGTGCTCTCAGTAACTCAACATTTCCACCAGTCTTTTTGCTAGGTACTGATACTAAAGCTGAACTTTCTTCCATCTCATATGTGTATATGTAAAAAACAATACTTATTTGTGAAAAAAATATAGAAATGTAGAAACAGGTCAATGTACAAATCAACAAAATATGGATAACTCACTTGCTCCAGAGGTGTTGAGCTGCTGGCAGGAACTTGAAGGAATTGAAGATGAGTTAGGTAGTGTGAGTTGTGTGTGTGTGTGTGTGGGTGCGTGAGTGAGTGTGAGTGTGTGTGTATACTGTATATGCGTGTGTGTGTGTGTGTGTGTGTGTGGCGTATTCTCTGTTCCTTGCACCACGTTTTCCTAACACATGCGATGCACGCAACAGATTTCTCCGCGAACATTTGCTGCACGACATACGTATATAATGTCACATATGTGTCGCTGTGTGGCGTATTTTCTTGTCTCTGATCATTACGTAACTTTCCGCTGTCAGTCAATGCACGCAATATTTCTCGGTGAACACTCACTGCACTATTTTATACGTATATTTCACACTGAACCATATACAATATAAAACACTATCACATGATTCCACCCCAGCCTCTTCTGTTATTCCCTTCCCTACTGTATGGCTTAAGAGACTGCCTGTTCCCTTAGCAACTAATGCATATGTCTATGTATCTCTATGGCATAACATAATGTCTGCTAAGGTAGGTCAGTTATTTCACTAATCCAGGCCCTATATGTTTCACAGATATAAGTAATGGCTTCACTATAAGGGTAAAATACATCATTTTATGGGCAGGGTGAGTGGAAACCCCGCTATAACAAACCAGACTCTGCCTTAAATTAGGCCTAACGGCTGATAACGGGCCCCAATGCTTTACAAACAATATATCTATGTTCAATAGACACAATCAATTCACAGTATAGTCAAAAACACTGTACAATCACAGTACAGTAAGACCTCACTATAACGGACTAAATGGGGCTCAGGCCAGTCCGAAATATGCGATTTTCCGATAAAAGCGACATCCGGACTTTTTCCGATATATCAGACATTAGTCCGGATTGCATCAGTAGTTTTCACCACCATTGCAGTATTGTACTGTGTTATACCTTCACTACATTAATCAAATGGTATAATAATACTGTACTATGCACTGAAAAACATGTCTTTTACTTGTCTTATTGTGGTGAACATAGCTGAAGTTGTCAGGCAGTCCGGACTGCTTTCTGGCTATATC
>JAGKTI010010101.1:0-29250 GCA_018397915.1 Birgus latro
TTGTATACTCCAATTATACAATATTACATTTTCTTTATGAATTACTATTTCCCCCTGACATCAACCTCAGGTGCAGTGCTATCGGTCGATAGCGCAAATCCATCTATATTGTGCGATACATACATACTGTGACCAACACACAAATATAACCAATACAACTCTTTTACTTTTACATGCACTGCTATCATTGCGGGCATCCCTTCCTATTTTATATTGGTTAACACAGGGATGGGTTAAGTTCAGGGATAATTCTTGCTATGAACAGAAGATCCGATCTTCCAGTGAACCTCAGACAGATTTATAAAGAAAAATAAAATCTGGGGGAATAGCATACATAAAACGAAAAAAATATATAGTACTAAAAAATTTTAAGAGTTTATACCGTTAACCTAACCCACCTTAAATAATATGCATTTAGGTTTCGTAAATGGGCTGGGAATAATGCATTTGGCCATATCTTTTAATTTCTTCATGAACATTATTCTTGCTACTTTGAGAACAGTTTTATCTTGGCATGGAGGTCAGGTAAAAGTGAGTGTCGAATATTTTCATGCCATCAATCCTTCCCTTGACAACCAACCTTTATTTTCGTGGGAAGGAAAAGAGAACAAAGTTGGGTCTTCCTGTGTTTTTCCCACCAACCTTAAGTTTAATTTTTGTTGTGCGGACAAAATGAGCAGAGTGCAACATTCTCTCGTCCCTCCAGTATCTGATATAGTTGCCTAGGTCACTTTTCCATACTACAGCATTCCGATCCACCCCTAGATAATCTCATATAGTTACCTAGGCTAAGTTTCCACGTCACAGAATTCTGACCCATACATTGAAATTGATATACACATCTAGGTCACGTTTCCATACAACATAATTGTGACTCTGTGTACAGTTATGTTTTTGTGGAAATAATAGGAAAAGAGAGAACAAAATGTCCCCATGTTTGTCACTGTCCCTGCATAACATGAGCCTGGTCAGGAAGTACATAGGAATTTTGCGAGTGTGAGGACATACCTGTAGAAGTAAGGAGTCCGGTGCCCAGCCAAGCCTCGATGAACTTGTAAGAAAGGCCCTTCTCGATATGCTTGTTAGTGGAGAGTAGTGCCTGGTGACGACAAGACAGATAAATATACATACATATATACATACATGCAAATATACATACATGTATACATTTATGTATACATAGGCAGAGACACATGGATAATTAGTGACATGCCAAATGACTAATTTATTGAGATGGGGTTGTTGGAACGTAGCACCTAATGATAAAAAAAATAAAAAAAATAAAAAAAACATGATTCTCTATGAAAATGTTGGGTAATTTTAGGCAGGTGGAAATAGTGCACATTAGAAAGCATTGATTGTTTACTTCATCCGTCTGATGTCGTACTTATTACTTAATTCTTGGTATCTACAGAGGATAAAATTCACCTTAATAGATCATCTAGAAAGTGAAGGCGTTAAGAAAAACAATATTTTACACCAGCAGTTCGAAAATACCTCATAAGCCAAATAAAATCTTTTGAAGGTTGCAGGAATTATTTTTAAAGGAAGTACGTCATTGGTCTGAACGGCGTTAACTCATAGCGGAGGGTCCCAGTGACGGACGGGAGGACACTCGAACTCTGGAGCCAGCAGACCCCTTCCCTCGACGCAACCGCTTTCACGTCATTCTTTGAATGCTTGCCCCGGATTTTTTCCCAACATTCCCTTCCCTACGAACAGTTGACACAACATGGCGCGTCATTTGAACCTATAAGTCATTGTCTCACTACCAAGAGTGATTGTTGTCGTGGGGCAAACTGACGCGCCGTCCGATTCCTTGCCTGCCCCTCCAGGCCAAGCAACCTCTAAGCCCGCAAAACAACCTCCACTCACGTGCCTTACAAGGAAGACTACATTACGACAGTGACGTCGGTAAAATATTTGGGACTGTTACATTTGTCTAGTACTGACGAAGCGAAATTTATGAAATATTTATAATTATGGCCTTTGTGTACTATTTGCGATAATGACGTTAATGAAATAATAACGGTAGTGACGAGAGTGAAGAGTTTTCTAGAAAGGGAAAGAACACACACACACACACACACACACACACACACACACACACACACACAGGGGAGGGTATGGACACGAGATACTTAGGTTTTTCATTACCGGTACCTACACCAGAGAAACAGTTTGTTTATTTAACTTACACTATAGAGGCATTAAAACAGTTATAGGCATGTAACAGTTGTTAATGTATAATGCAAGTACAATATGTAATGGACAGGTAGTTATATCTAAGTTCTTCAGGAAGAGATAAAGTACACTTCCTCTTGCCCAGACAACCCAGAATTTCATACATGCCAAACACCTCTGATTAGGTGTCCGAAACGTGGCCAACACACACACACACACACACACGTACACACATACGGCCACATGTTTGTTCGCCGTAAGTTTCAGCAGAAATAGTCAGGAAATCAGAGGTAGGAGTCAGAAGGATAGAGTAGGAGGGAGAGCAGAGGAGGCTGGGAGCTTGGAGATAGTAAATTAGGAGGACAGCAGCAAACACAAACTGACACTGGCAATACACGGGTCACGTCATGCTGTCCAACTTTTTCATTGAAGTAACTGTTTCTCAGTAAACTCAATCAACCCCAATCTGCCTATACATCACCTCCACTTACGAGACAAGAGAGGAGGGCGTGACAGAGAAGGCCTACACTGACATCTACAATGCCTCACCATTACTCTCTCTCCTGCTGCCAGTCCCATCGATGATAAAACCAAATAACCTTCTCTATCCAGTTAACAACACCTTGGCTATGTCCAGCGGTGGGATAGATGACTTGCAGAGGTTGAGGTGTCGTTGTTGTGGTTGGAAAGAGCTGGGTGTCAGAGGTCGGCTGCTGTTTTGCTAACATAGTTCATCATGTCAAAACTGCAGGTCACCAGATTTTGCTTCCTACTCCTTCCGTTTTGCTTTCCCTGCTTTATGTACTTCACTTCCTTACTTTATCCTTCTTACTTTATTCTTGCTTCTTTCTTGTTGATTATCATGCAGGCTTGTAGATTATTGTTGATTTTTCTCATAGACTTCTTACTTGCAAACTGCTGGTATTTGAAGTCTTTTAAATTGTAGAGTTTAAATTGCAGAGCTGCATTGAAGCTAATTAGTTTGACTGATGATTGTTGCTTGTAAAGTAGTCATAAATAATTGTGGTAGGCTTCTTGTCTAATTTTTACCGTCCGTGTATACCATTATTGTTCTATGGCGTTTGTTAATGCTGATGGACATAGTTTATCATTGTTTACTGTTGTTATCATATTGGAAATGTCGTCTTTTACCGCTGTCACCAAATGTCGACTGACAGCCGAGGTGTTGTCATGCACTTGGCATGATTAACGTGTTATGCTGGAGTCAGCTTGCCTTTTCAACAGAACTCTGATGTACATGCACTTTATCCCTTGCTCGTCACCAGTGTCGACTGCGCTGCCCTTGTAGTAGTTCAGGTGAGTCGACTGCTGCATATAAAGTCGTGAAACTTAGATTGATTGTAGTCATTTCGGTTTTGCTGCTGCAACCAAATAGAGATGAACGTATCTGAGGTGTTGTAAACTAGGTAAAAGTTATTTGGATGTATCGTCGATGGGAGTAGTATCAGGAGAGAAAGTAATGGTGAGGTGTTGTATGAGATGCCAATGCAGGCCTTCTCTGTCACTTCCTTTCTTGTATCATAAATGGAGGTGATGTAGGCAGATCGGGGTTGACTGAGTTTATTGAGAAACAGTTACTTGAATGAAAAAGTTGGACAGTGTTATGTGACCCGCGTATTGTCAGGCAGTTTGTGCTTGCTGCCATCCTCCTGCTTCACTCTTGCTAAGCTACAAACCTCCTTCTCTGCTCTGCCTCCTTCTCTTTCCTTCTGACTCCTACCTCTGATTTCCTGGCAATATATTGTTGCTGAAACTTCTGTCGAACAACCATGTGGGCGTATGTGTGCATATGTAAGTGCGTGTGTGTGCCAGCCACATTTCCGACATCTGATAAGAGGTGTTTGGCATATACCATATGAGATTCATGGTTGTCTGGACTAGGGGAAGTGTAATTTATCTCCTCCTGAAGAAATTGGACATAATTATATGCCCATTGCTTACTGCACTGTTACATGCCTATAATATTTTAATGCCTCTATATTGGGGTTGATTACACTGAAGTAAATAATGATGATAATAGGTCAGTATTTTCAGATTTAAACACTGAAATTTAAAGATAATTAAAACACACTTACAATAATTTTAACAGCTCAGATCATTGAGTAGTAAGGTCAGGAAAAACATATATTCCACATAAATGACAAACACAAAAAACATCCAGCAAAGATGACTAACACAGATACAGCAAGCTGCAGTGCAGCATCTTTCCACAAAATTCCAGTATGACTTCAGTGCCAGTGGACGTTTTTCATGAGGATAAAAATCTCACAAAATTCTCTGTACACATAAAGACAGAATCGATATCCATGCAGTATAACATGAATGTCAATAATATTTCTTTAGAAGAAACATTTCAACTGAAAAGGAAAAAATAACTGTTGTATCAGCTAGAATAAAACAGGAATGTTGCCCAGCTGGCAATTTGTTCAAGTCAGACAAGCTGCTGAGAGCTCTGACATTTGAGGACAGAATTTCTCAGGAAGTTCTCTGGAGGCAGGACTTCTCTTTTCTGTATGCCCCCATAATAATATTATAAAATTGTGGACCTACTGAGGCAAACACACTCCAGCTCAGATCTAGGAGAAATAACAGACGTTTTCACGATTAAGGGAATCATGTTAGCTAGCCTAGGAAACTCAAACTGGTCACAGGTAACAGTAATATATCACAATGCAAGTCGTTGACATCACTGGGTACACAGCAGCCCTATGTAAATTGCCAGAAAGAGTTCTCAAAATCACAGTAACAATACCATATAGTCCAGGAATGTGCTTGCTTGATTTCATTTCCGAGGTGAAATTAAATTGTAGCAAAACTGATGTGATTTGACACATCACAGGCCAATAAGACAGGGTTGAAAGTACCAAAGATAAATAAGTCAAGTCCAGGCAAGGGCCAAAAACAGTCTTGTCCAGAATACAAACAAACAGTCAAGTGAGCTCAAGGACTCATTGTTGCACACTGGGCAACAGGCTGGCACAAATGTCGGGCGTAGTCGAAGTAGATATCGGCCAACAGAATGAACAAAAAATAACAAACCACCTTTTAGGTCAAACTAGAGAGATAAAGTCTCATACTATTGTGCAAATCCTGGTCACACAAAATGTGTTACAATAAGAATACAGAAGACAGGGAAAAGGCAAAAGGAATCAAATCTGTCAGTCGCTGGACCTCAGACCGTAAAACGGTAGAAACATTAGTATCTATCTGTAAGTCGGGGGAAGGTTATACCAGCACAAAAGACGACAACACATAATACTACCAAATAAACAGATAGTAAGCAAAGGAAGTATTTTTGGAAATGAAAACATTTTGGGTTCTTCTCTCTGTGAAGATCAAAAGATTTATTTTTGGATTCAGGCTTACCATTTAATTTGTTAACTCAAAATAAATTAGAATTTTTTGAAACAGAAGAAAATTGAAGTTTTTGGAAGAGTCTGACAGATTTATACACTGTGGATGGTAAAGAAATACCAGTTATTGGTATGACTGAGTTAGACATCAAAATCACAGAGACCACAAAACTATTCGCTGCTACCTTCTTTGTAGTAAAAAAAAATTTCAATTAGTGGAAATATTTAGATTTGCTCAAATACAGTGAGAGTACACAATATAATGTTGATGCCTCATTTAAATGGAATTAGCTTTGATAGTGAGTTCATAGGGGAAATTTTATCTGCAGATACTGCACCCAACAATTATGAAACACTAAAGTCACAAGGGCAATTAAAAAAAAAAAAAAAAAAAGACAGAGTCTGACTTACAATCTCCCATAGAAAACCGTCACCTAGACTGGCCTTCACTCACTAGCTCCCCTCTCACTCAACATGACTTGCCCACTCGCCCAGGAAATATTGATTATAATACCGTATGAATTCACAACCAGAATCATTCATGAAAGTTACGATAACGAGTAAATTGAGAAATTGTCACTGTATTAGACAAGACTATGAGAATAAATAGTCTTTTGCTATTTAGAGCTCTGTGTTGGGTAAATGACAAGGGTAAGAAAAGCTAACACTGAAAGGAGATGTGAAGATTAAGAAAGGAACTTGTATATGCAACTTAGAGATTTGCCCAACTCCTGCATCCGGTGACAGTAGCTTGAGCATCAAGCAAACTCGTCAGACAGAGACTGCATGAAAGAGCATTTGATTTGCTCAGAAAATTCTAATGTAGAAAATTATCAACTAGATTTACTACAGAAACATCGACAGACAGTCGCATTTACTTGGGGAGAAATTTGGTTGTGCTACCCTGATTAAGCATAAAACTAACATACACCAGGATACACAACCATTATATATACCAACATGTAGAGTTGCACTTTCACACAGTGCGCTAGCAAAAGAAACGTTTTTGCAAAATGTTAAGTCTGGGTATTACAGAACATCGGTTTCATCATGCAAATCAGCATTATTTTTTGTGCCCAAACAAAACAGTGAAGTGCGCAAATTAAACCAACACACAATCCCAGACTGGCTTCCTATGCCATTGTTAAGCGACATCTTGCAAAATACTAGGCCAAAAAATTATGTATTTTCCACAATCAATTTGTTTAGTGGATATTACCAAATACAGCGAGGCGAAGAATCACACAAATACACAGCATTCTTTACAAATAGTGGTCATTTTCAGTACCAAAGGATGCCAGTGGGACTTCGTACAGCCCAAGGCACATTCCAACGGTTAATGAATAGTGTGTTGTCAGGCATACTAGCAGATAGTATTATGTCCCCATCCAACACTGCCACAGACTCCAGCAGCAGTAGTTCAGTATAGGAAGGACATTGCCAGAGAGTTGTTCTTCTTATTGTCAGCCTTTCAGTGTAAAACGCACAGATCAGCTCAGGCACTGTATGTAAACAAGCTTCACACGTTCGTTGACTTTATTTCCCAACTCTGTCTATTTGTTGCCGGACTCCTTAATCCCATAAGGGGTGGCCACAAACAAATCGCCGCCATGTTGCTCTGTCCCCCCCCACCCATTTCACTGCCCCGCTCCCAGTTCACACACCCCTCCCTCATATACCTCTGCATTCCATCCCTCCATCTCATCCTTGGCCTCCCCCTCCCTCTCCCCACCTCCACCTCACTCACATACACTCTCCTCGCAGTCTCTCACTCTCTATCCTCTCCACATGGCCAAACCACCTTAATGTGTTCCTCCTAACGCTTCCTGTCACATCCACATCCACATCCACACCACAACACTTCCTTATTTGTCAGTCTGTCTCTCCATGTGACTCAACATGCTCCTCTCAAATTACTCATTTCCACTGCTCTCATTCTTGACTTCTGTCCCTCCAACATGGTCCAAGCTTCACTTCCATACATTAGAGTTGGTATCACAATACTGTCATGTAGCAGCTTTTTCACTTCCATGCTCACTTTCCTGTTTCTTATCACTGCTTTCAAGGAACCAGCAACCTTACTTCCCTGATGCACTCTTTCAAGCACTTTATCCTCCAAAATTCCATCCTTACTCATCACACTACCCAAGTACTTAACACATGCGGAGGTGTAGGAGGACTACTGCGCCTTGGGATAGGTCGCTACCCCCGAGAAATAGGCCCTGAACCCTTTGCCCAGAGTCGGACACGTAAAAAAAAAAAATCACATTCTCCATATCCTCCCTATCCAGCCTGACTGTACATTCACTGATTTTACCTCTCTCGAAGACCATCACTTTGCTCTTCCCCACATTCACCTTTAGATTCCGTTTCTTACACACTCTCCCAAACGCATCTACCAAGCCTTGCAGCTCCCCTTCCTCTTCACTTATAAACTCAGCATCATCTGCAAACAACAGTGCAGGGAGTTTCCAAACACTGCCCTCTCTCACTAGGGCCGCTCCAACAACCACTGCCCGACCTTTTATCTCTTTTATAATCCCATCCATATACAGACTGAACAACCATGGAGACATGACACATCCTTGTTTCAATCAAACCTTTAAATGGAAAAATTCACTCAGTTCACCATACACACGCACTGCAGCCTTAGCACCCTCATACATACTCTTCACGGCCTTCAGCAACTTCCCATCTACTCCATATATCCTTAATACTTTCCTCAATCCTTGTCTATGCTTTCTCCAAATCCATGAAGGCTGCATACAACTTCTTTCCCTTCTCTAAAAACTTTTCCACTGAAGATCTAAGAATGAACATCTGATCTACACAACCTCTTCCCTTCCTGAAACCTCCCTGTTCTTCTCCATCTACAAGTACTTCCATTGTTATTTCCCTAACTCTGTCAATAATTATCCAGCTATATACTTTTCCTATCACATTAAGAAGGCAAATGCCCCTATGATTACCACACACTTCTTTTTCCCCTTTTCCTTTGTACAGGGGAATAATTATACCTGACTTCCAATCCTCTGGGCCTCTACCTTCCTCCCAGGCCAACCTGCACATCTTCCACATCCATTCTATTACTATCTCTCCCCCATGCTTCAGAATTTCACCACACACTCCACCAATTCGTGGAGCTTTCGCCATTTTAACTTTCTTCATCGCTTCCACAACTTCCATCCAACTGATTTCCCAGATAATTATGCTTAATGCTTGTCAACAACCCTTCACTGTTTTCACAAGCACCAGAGCTATACAATCTGCATTGTCACTGCACTGACACTGAACTAAAAACAAACTGACCTGAAAACCCCCTAGTCCCTTCCCCATCCTTATAAAATCTTGCATAAACTCGAATATTCGAGTATACTTGAGCTACAACAGTTGCCAAATCTGAGACATCCAAAACATGCCGGAGTTTTCTTACACTGCATAACACTCTAAATTATTAAGCATACAAACTGAGATAGAATTACATAATCTAATTAACACTCGTGTAAATAACACATTACAGAGAAAAAGACATAAAATATAATGCATAACTTTACAAAATGTTTTGCTCACAGATAGAAGCTAACTGGCAACTCTGATACATAGCAAAAAAAAATTTGAGAATCGTTGGGGATACTCCAACGCTACCTAACTGGCAAATCCCCCTTCTCAACACAACCCCCTCCCTAGTCCTATCTCGGCCCAACAAAACTGCACAGTGTATACAAACATAATCCTTAACCCGTCACGTCCCTCCCACATCCGATACTCCCCGGTTCTGGGCAATTTCGGAAATTATTATTTTTTTTTGGCTCAAACCTCCGCTTTTGGTGAGAAACATTGAAAATTCATAGAGAAATCGCCCTCCTGAGCTTATAAATGTTGCTACATGTGCCAGTCAGCCTTAGCTTTTCATTCTCTCTCAGGGTACCTGGCTACAAAGAAAAAGACCTATGGGAGGGTTAACTAATTCAAGCCACTTTAAATTACCTATTTATTTATTTTGATACGAATTTATGTGTAGTACAAGACTATATTGGTTTTCACACAATAATATAGGCAATAGAAGCATTGTTCAGTCAACAAACACATCCACATATGGCACCTTCCTTAATGACATTATCACCTCGTCACTTCTGTTTGTTTCTTGCTCTAGGTTCTTTATTTCTTTGACCTCCACCTCACCATGAATTTCGTCATTGGAGAGACCGTGGTGCGAAATGTCTTTACTGGCCAGGTCACTGCTAACAGGTGAATTGCCGAGTGTGGGGGGGAGGGGTTCAGGTGGGGCCAGGCAGTATCCCCACTTGACAGCAGATAGAGGATGGTCTCCCACATGCCTACCAAAAATCACCAAATGACTGACCTCGCAATTTTATAAAGTGTAACTAGCACTCCTCTGGAGAGAGAAACTCCGTGCTCTGGTAGTTATTTAAGGAGTTTATTACGCACTTTTACAACACAGTCTAGTCCTCTCGAGTGATGCCCCAGAACTAACTCTTCTGCTCAAGCCGGGCATGAGAACGTTAGCCAACTCAACGTTTTAGTGGGGGCACATATGCAGTTGGGGGGGGGGCTAGATAAACAGAAAAACAAACATATAAATGGGGTGGGAAAAAACACATATGCAGGGGGGGGGGGGGGGGGCATAGATACGCAGACATGTAACGGGGATGGTACAATACTCCCCTGGGTAGCTGAGATGGTGTCTCCTGACACTAGAGAGGAGTTATATGGGGGTTTGTTTATACTACTTAGGCAGGTGGGGCGTTTGTACAAGGAGGAAATATGATACAGGGGTGGAGGGAGGACATGGCCATGTCAAGGGTATGTGATCTAGTAATATATAAGGATATATATGTAGAGTAGTAATACATAAGGTTAAATATTAGATACACAAGGATTAATGTATGGTTATGCATCCAGGAAGGTTCTTAGTTATATATAATATAAGGTTAAATATAAGATACACAAGGATTAAAGTATGGGTATCTGTCCTGTAAGGTTCTGAGATACACATAATATTTGTAACTCTTTTCTATATAGTTTGCACATTTCTTTCAATTTATTTATTTATTTTTTTGTTGTTGTTAGTCTCTGTATGTCACACATTACTGTATCAGAGAAATGCCATCATTTGCTGGTGGTACTATTTCTATCCACAGTTTGTTTATTTATCAGTTGGCATTGGTAGTCACTAAATGTACTAAGTACGGGTAGTTTCAACGTCTTGTGGAGTTCGTACTATTCCTGTTGTGATTCTGATTTCCTGCAGTCTGTGTTCCATTTTCCTGACACAACAGTACACTGCACAGATTATGAGTAGAAAACCTATGAAGGAGATACCACAGGGGGAAACACAACTGTCGGATGAACCCATGAACGGCTGAAGGCCAGAGAAAATTGATCCATAATGAAGTCACTGTTGTTGAGGAATGTTAGCATAAGCATGTTGGGGGAGGTGATGGTAATGTTAGCATATGGCATGTTGGAAGGCATGTCGATTGGTTGGAAGATGTCATGCGAGTGTTTACGGACTGCATGGTGATAGTGAGTGATGACTGACTCTGATTTGACGGTACAATAGTCCGGTGCTTTGCACAGACCACTAGCAGGTACGGAGCGGACCGAAGTATCAGGACACATGATGGTGACAGAGATGGGAACAGTAAAGAAGAAGTACTGGACGTAGTTGAGGTGAGCATGGTGGACTGGGAGTTCAGGAGCTGGAACAAAGGAACAGGCCGAGTATATGGAATGGTTGCGAACTAAAGCAGACTCACGGGATGTAGCACTGCTAGGGAAGATAGTGAAAAGGTGGGCAGCACACAGACGAGAGGTAGGGGTGAGGGAGGAACATTTCTGGAGGTCTGTGGAAGAAAGGAAGACAACTGGTAGATGAGCATGGGAGAGGAGGAAATATTCTGAAGGAAAAGGTACTTGCAATAAGGAGTTGTTGTACCGGAATGGAAAAGGAATGATGTGGAAAAGGTTGAAGGTGATGGCAGAACGTAGAGGAATATGGACGACGATGTATTTGGTGAGAAGAGTGGCCTCGAGGACTGGCTAGTAGTATTCGAGAGAGGAGTAGGGGAGTACTGGGGACAGATCGAAAGTAGAGTGAGCCCATTCTAAAAAAGAACAGAGAGCTGAGATAGGTATAAGTCTGCAGTGACACGTCCATTAATAGCATCGACTAGGATATGAACCAAGGTAGAGACTTGAGAGAGTAGACAGTCAATGGCTAGTTGGAGATTATCCATGTTGAGTTTTAGATAGAAGAACTGAGAAATGACATTGAGATTTGAGAGGTGTTGTTTTAAGATGTTGGTGAAGTTGTTCAGAGTGTAAGTTAGTTCATTTAGGTGGCCTGTAATCTTATGTAACATAGTGTGTCGGGCCTAGATGACTCAGCGTTGAGATTCTAGGGCTAATGCTAAATGACCAAGATCAGATTTCAAGCCAGAAAGGTCATGGGCTGTAGCGACACCAAACAAGCCACTTAAAATACCATCCCCGTTATATGTCTGTGTATCTATACCCCCCCCCCACTGCTGTGAGGTAACCGATACGCTGGTATGTAAATCGGCTGAGTTCCTGGTACTAGCTCTATGTGATGTTTAACACGGTGTGTCCTGCCCACTGGTTCTCCGGGTAAGGTTACCACATTCCTGTAAGTGTGTAAAAGGTCGAGAAGTTGGGATTTATGTTGTGGGAAGTCCTTGCAAGTCAGATTCAAGAGCAGGTCAGGTGAACGAGTCGGAGCAGATCCCACACCTGTTGGTTCACTATCATCATCAGTATGAACAGTAGGGATAAAGGATTCCTTGCACACCTTTACGGCCGCGGGGTATACTAGGAAGTCTCCGATCTTTACACCACTTTTAAGTTTCAGTGGAGCATTAGTGACACTGAGCAAGTATAGATAGCATAGACTGTCCTCTAAGACCGTGCACAATGCAGACTCATAAGTTCAGCCATTCACACAACACGTCTCAGGTAGTGTTAGTACATCCACTCCTTCTTTCGAACCTACAACACGAACAGAGACTTTGGTGAACGCATGTGGTAACAAAATTGTGCACGTATTCGTTGCTGAACGCCTCGTCTTTGCATGTTGGAGAACATCAGTCAGACTCTATGAGGTAGTTAACTGAGACATGTCTGAGTCGGCTGTAGTGCTGTCGTTAGAGGAGTTTGGAAGAGCCTTTTCTGAATGCTGAGAGGATGTGTCATCAGGTGTTGAGGAATTCATGTCCTTGCTCTCAGTCAGTGAGGGAATGATCTCTTTATTCTCAGATGATGATGATGATGGCTTGTCTTGTTTTGTACTCTTAGGTAGTGCAAGAGTCAGGGGGGACTGAATGACCGAGTTTATTGTAAGAACAGGATGGGGGACACTCCATACTGTATACTGGGAACCCAGAAATGTCTATACTACTACAGGCAGGTAATAATGCAATGGAGTGTTGTGCCATGGTGGGTAAGCCAATAAGGGCATCTGCTGGATATTTCAATTCGTTAGTAATATGAAATTCTATTGGGAAAAGGAGCAAGGCACAGTCTAGTTTTACTTCTAAAGTGACTTTTCCCTTGACCTTAAACTCTGAGCCTTCTACACCGCATAGGTGAATGTCAGGCGGCTCAAGGAAACTGATTTGTTTGCGTTGGTGTTGAATGATGTTTAAAGAGGTATCAGAAATCAAGTTTACTATAGATCGGGTGTCCATGAAGAATGATGTTGGTATGTCATTACTCCATCCGAGAATGACTAGGCCTGAGGAAGTTATGGGCCCAGCATGGCGGATAGGGAGTTGGTGTTCTGTTGCTACGTCATATTGGTCCAGTACTGGTGCCGCACTTCCCCCGACTGGTGGCGGTTGAGGTAACGACATTCCTCAGTAGTGTGAGTCGTACTGGTCTTATGATATGTGAGCGGGAAGGTGTACGCTGTCTTGTCTGGGAGTGAGGCCGTCTGTGTTTATGGTCGCAACTGGTATCTCGATGTCCGGAATTACCACAGTGCCAGCAAAGGACCGAGGATTGTCTGTTCCGTTGGACACTAGATTGATCATGACCGGCAGTTGGTGAGCAATGCCAGGTAGGAGAACAATGCTGGGCAGGTCTGCCTCACGTGGCGGGACAGGAATGGTATTGGTCCGGTGGAGTGGAGGTGTGACAGATTTCGGAGACCAAGGGGCGGTTTGTGGCCTGGCATGTGCAGTTCAAACCTGTTCTTTCGTGAATGGATATAGTGACCTGAACAATTTTATCTATTGGATTGAAACCTATCTCCAGGGCTATCTCCCTTTGTCTAGGATCAAGCCAATGGAGGAATCTTAGGTAAAATAGTAAATCTGCAAAGTTGTTGAGTGATAGCGCAGGAGCTCCATTTAGTACTTCTACCCATTTTGTTCCTACAAGTAACTGGTGCATCTCGCTACTCGTGGCCTTCATGGCAGCGTCTGCTTCGCGTAGTTTGGCATGTTGTGCTGAGACTGTCAAATCCTCCTCCATCTGAGTGAGGAGATTAGTTAATCCAATGAGAGATGCAGCATTGGAATACTGGCAACAAAGTGTTATGAGTTCCTTACGGAAATCATCAAAAGTTTTAATGCCATCGAAATGACCTGCACGGATCGCGGTTCTGATGTCTGATTTGCCTTGGTGTAATCGACCCATTAGATAAGAGACTTTGAGGTTTTCATCTGTAATCCGCCGATTGTGGATGTCGGTTTCTACCTCTCTGAAGATATCATGAACTGACCAAGTTGAGTCCTCGCTGGTAAATTTGGGACGATTGGCATCGTCAAGATAGATAGACTGTAGAGTAGAGGTTGTCTGGGCCATGGTTGGAAGTGTGGAAGTGACTGAAGCAGATGAGTGAGAGAGAGAAAAGTTAGTGGTAGTTAAGCGGAACTGAGATGGGAGATGAAGTGGGGCAGAAGAGTGAACGATAGTGGAAGAAGCAGGGATAGAAGAAAGCTGTGTAGAGTCAGGGGTAGAGTATGAGGTATCTGGATGGATAGTATCTGGATTGGAAGTATGTGGTTCAGTGGGAAATGAAGTTTGTGTGGCGGTGGTAGGTCGAGGGTAGGAGCGGCCACTACGAAGATTAGTCACTGTGTCGTCCTTGGCAGGTGATATGTGATCATTCGTTGTTTGTTGGCTGTGAGTGGTGGGAGTAAGTTCCGTATATCCAAAGTATGACATGTAGTGTGGTGATGTAAGGTAAGATGAAAGATGAGTAGGGATATGTGTATATTTACAATATGAAGATGAGAAAATGTACCATAAGATTGGAAGTGGAAAGGAATGAAGATGACGGGGTGCGGGGTTTAATAAATAAAAGGTGAAATGTGAGATGAGTAATAAATACAGTCGGTGAAGATGAGTATGAAGTGAGGAGGGTGAGATGAATATTTATACAATATGCAATCTGTAGAGAAAATCCAGGGGATAATCTCTATAGAAAGTCAATAATGGGTGGATGAGGATAAACAGTAGTTACACAGAGGAGTTGTGAATGACATGGTGAAGGTCATTGACTTGCAGTGAAGAGTGCTATTTGGCTCGTGGTGATGGCTCGTGGTGGATGAGACTGGTAGTAAAGGCGACTTGTAGTAGGGATGTAGGACGAGTCTTGGAAAAGGGTGGGTGGGTCCGGTGGTGGAGGTGAGAGAGTTACAATCACGCTCAGTGGAGGCAGGCTGGCTTGGTGGTTGGGAGACGGTACGTGAATCTGAGGCCCGATGAGTAATTCACATCTGGAGATCATATGTTGGGTAGGAAAGGCACCTAGAGTCGAGGCTGGGCTGTGAGGGGCAGGGGTGAGGGCAGATTTCTCTACGGGGCATGTGCAGAGGTGGTGGGAAGTAGATGCAGGGGGTGGTGTCGGGGTGAACGGCAGACGGTGGTGAGCTGACACCTTAAGAGGAGAGAGACTATGGCGAGCACGGAACAGGTGTCGGGAACAGGTGAGACAGGCAGGAGTAGAGTGTAGCACTAGTCGAGCAGGGCAGTACTCCCAAGGTGGATGGAATGGCTGATGACAGGGAGAGCTGGAGCTCCCGTTTCATCAGCCCTCAGGACTTGTTCCTGACCATCCCCCTTTGCTGAACTTTTTCAGTGTCTCAGTAACACAGAGAGTAGACCAGCATGCTCTCCAATACAAGTTTCTCTAACTGTCAACACCAAACTACATGCATGCTATACACTACACTTCGTTTTAATAATTTGTAAAAAAAAAAAAAAGAAAATGGCGCACTTAAATCATGCCTCAGAGTCCCCGGGGGGGGGGGGACCATAAGTGCCCCCACCATCAGCCCCTCTCCCAGTGACAACTCACAGAGCTGCCTATAACCACTGTCTGACTCACTCCTTCTTCATTTCTGTAACATTTGCGGCCTCTTCTCTAACTTTCACTCCATTGAACACCACCTCTCCTCCTCTAAATCTCACCTTCTCTTTCTCTCTGAGACTCAGATGTCTGAGGCAACTGACAGCAAACCCTTTTCTGTATCCTACTTTCTCTATTCTCATTTCGAAGCCAAAGGTGGCTGTTGCGTATATGAATGCAATGATCTATCTTGCTCTCGTGTTCCTGAACTTGATTCTTCTGAATTCTCTACTCTCTGGCTTCGGCTCTCCTGTCATTCTCTGACCAAATATATCTGTGCTGTTTACTTATCTCCTACTTCTATTGACTATCAAAAATTCTTTGACTATCTTACTTCTACGATGGAACACATTCTATCCATTTTTCCTTTCTCTGAAATCTCCATTCTAGGAGATTTCAATGATCGTCACCACCTTTGGCTCTCCTCTCCTTTCACTGATCCACCTGGTGAACAAGCCTACATCTTTTCTATCCTTAATGACCTAGAGCAGCTTGTACAGCACCCTACCCGTATCCCTGACTGCCTTGGAGAGAGTTCCAACATACTTGACCTTCTAACAACTAATTCTTCTGCTTACACTGTTAATCTTTTCTCTCTGTTGGGCTCCTCCGACCATAACCTTATTACCTTTACCTGTCCTATTGCTCCGGTATGGCCTGTGGACCCTCCAAAGAAACGCCGCCTGTGGCACTTTGGAGCTGCAGATTGGAAGGCCCTCAGGCAGTACTTCTTTGATTTTCCGTGGAATAATTATTGCTTCCATGGCCGGGAATCATCTGAGTGTGCCTTGTGCATTATAGAGGTTATTCTCTCGGGCATGGAAGCATACATTCCTTTCTCATATCCTCTGACTAATGCAAGAAAGCCTTGGTTTAATCATGCTTGTTCTAATGCTGTCCCCAACAACGACAGGGCCTATAAAAGGTACCGGAGTCAACCCACCCCTGAATCGCATCTTTTATAAATTTCTGGCCGGAATTGTGCTATGTCTGTTCTTCGCTCTTCTAAAAATAATTTCATCCGTGCTAAATGTTTTCAACTCTCTGACTCGAATTCTTCTCGCTCCTTCTGGCACCTTCCCAAAAACCTTTCTAACAACTTTACCTCATCATCCTTCCCTCCTCTTTAGCTATTTCTTCTACTGATAAAGCAGATCTCTTCGCACAGACTTTCTCCTCTAATTCCACCTTAGACGATTCCGGTGCTGTTCCTCCATCACTTCCCCCTCCTGACTTCCTCTTGACTGACATTAAAATTTCTTCAGCTGATGTATTTTCTGCCATCACTGGCCTCAATAATGTACTAACAAGGCATATGGGCCTAATGGAGTCCCTCCTGTTGTCCTCAAAAACTGTGCTTCTGTGCTTACACCCTGCCTAGGTAAACTCTTTCGCCTTTGTCTATCAACTTGTACCTTTCCTTCTTGCTGGAAGTTTGCTCTCATTCAGCCAGTCCCAAAGAAGGGTGACCATTCCCAACCCTCTAACTATCGTCCAATTGCTTTAACATCCTGTATCTCAAAAGTTTTTGAGTCAATTCTTAATAGAAAAATCTTAAAGCATCTTTCCTGTCACAACCTCCTTTCTGATCGTCAGTATGGGTTCCGTCAGGGACGCTCCACTGGCGATCTTCTCACCTACCTTTCTGAATCCTGGTCATCCTCCTTTCGGGACTTTGGCGAAAGTTTTGCCATTGCACTTGACATCTCAAAGGATTTCGATCGAGTCTGGCATAAATCTTTAATTTCCAAACTGCCCTCCTACGGTTTCTATCCTTCTATCTGTGCCTTCATCTCTAGCTTCCTTTCTGGTCGTTCTATAGCGGCTGTTGTAGACGGCCATCGTTCTTCTCCTAGACCTATCAACAGTGGTGTTCCTCAGGGCTCTGTCCTATCACCAACTCTCTTCCTTTTATTCATCAATGACCTTCTAAGCTGTACATCTAACCCTATCCACTCATATGCTGATGATTCCACCCTTCACCTTTCCATTCGGTTTCCGCAACATCCATCTCAGCAGTTACTTCAACAAAAAAGAGATGAGGCTATGGCACACCTAATGTCTGACTTGGTTCGTATCTCTGATTGGGGTAAAAATAATCCTGTTATTTTTAATGCATCAAAACCTCAGTTCTTACACTTATCAACCCCACAAAATCTTCCTCAGGATTACCCACTAATGTTTAATAATGTCCAGCTCAGTCCTGCATCATCCTTGAATATGCTTGGGGTTTCATTCTCTCGGGATTTGTCTTGGAAAGAACATATTACATCTCTTGAGAAATCTGCTTCCAAGATATTAGGTGTGCTAAGCCGATTCCGAACTTTCTTTTCCCCTGCATAGTTGTTGACTTTGTACACGGGTTTTATTCGCTCGTGTATGGAGTACAACTCTCATGTGTGGGGAGGCCTCCCACATGCAGCTCTTCTCAATAGGGTGGAGTCAAAAGCTTTTTGTCTCATTAACTCTCCTCCTCTTACTGATTCCCTTCAGCTTTTATCTCTTCGCCGCACTGTTGCATCTTTATCTCTCTTCTATCGCTACATCAACGGTCGCTGTTCCTCTGAACTGTCTGCTTGCATCCCTCCACCTCTAAGACGGGCGGGTAGTACCCGTCTAGCAACAAACTGTTATCCCTTTCCTGTCCAACTCTCTAATGCAAGATTAAACCGTTACTCCCAGTCCTTCATTAACGCAACTGGTCAACTCCGGAACTGTCTTCCTCTGTCTGTATTCCCTACTTCCTATGATCTCCAGTCTTTCAAACGCAGCGTGTCCAGGCATCTCGAAATGAATGGATCATGAATTTGGCTCCCTTTTATATTGTTTCTGCTTTTTCTTGGAAGGAACGGTATGCAGGCCCGTGGCCTTTGGTTCCTTCTTCCTTGCATAAAAAAAAATAACAATAATACTTTTAACATTTATAACTATCCGCACAGCTACTGTGGGATTCAGCATTAAATCCACAATCATTCTATATAATAGCTATAGACAGTTCAGGAATAATATCCGAGAAAATTATTATTGCAGTGACAGTGAACAGTTGCAGCTTATATACAAGTGGCTTGGTGCTTTATTTGTATGATGAGGACCCGAAACAGATGGGTCTTGACCGAACCAGTTTCACAGGACTCCTTGATAACATAATAGTCTATATTATAATATATGCTATGTATGTTACGAATGTATAATGTTTCGCAGGTGAATAGCATGGAAATATTTCGTATCCAACTTCATGAAGTTTCTCACCATTTGCCTCGTATCTCAATACCAAACTACGGTTGTCCGTTCGCCTGCCCCCTCTCTAACCCTAACTTCCACTTCCTTAGATCGAGGGGAGGTACAGAAACTTTGGTGCGTGGGTGTACACCACGACTCTTTCCATTTGGTACAGATGGAGAGGGACGCAACAACATTTCTCGGGTCCCTTCTTGGCACAGCATACATCACAGGCCTGACGCCACTCTTCAACATCTTGACACATGCCAGTCAGGTAGAACCTCTGTCGCAGGCAAGTTAGAGTTTTCTTCACTCCCAGGTGCCCTCTAGCGATCTGGTTATCAGACTCATCCAAGATCCCAGACCTCATTTTCTTTGGAATCACCAGTTGCCAATGCATGATGATCCCACTGGGTGTTTCCCACTGATGCTCCACTAGTCTGATGTCCAAACGAAGTAGGTCGCACTGACTCCAGTTTCTCTTGGAAACCTCTTCGAAAGATTGTTGCACTGTACTCTGCTGCAGCCACTCTCACATTGGTTGTAAATCTGGATCCTCCATCTGCATCCTCTTCAAGTTTTCTTCATCTGTCACTGGCCCTGTAACTACAGTATGGTGGCATTTCTTCCTAAGATTCCTACAACACTACTAGTTGTCTGTTCTTCAGTCTTCTTGCACACTATCAATCAAGGTTCTCTTGCATTTCCTCAGTGGTGGGGCTTCTTGGGAAAAACTGGCTGGTTGTTGCCTGTGGTCAATAGCCTTTACTACGGTACTTTACCCTCATCCTTCTTATTTTCTGCAGCCTTCTCCTTGCCGTCCTTCTCATTTGGACAATAATAGCTGAAGTGTCCCATCTTACCACATGACCAACACGTGTTTGTTGCAATCGTGGGCTTTCTTGCACTGTTCCATTCTTGCTCCTTCTTCCATTTGTAACAATCCACCTTTTTGTGTCCTAGCTTCTCGCAAAACCAGCAACCTCCTCTGATCTTCTCCTGTTCCCTCTTCTGTTTGTAACGGTCCTCTTTCCAATGTCCTGGCTTTTCACACTACCAGCAACTTCCTTCAATTATTTCTGCTTCACATACCTGCCCCTTTCTTGCCATGAATCCTGTACTACGACCTGCCTGAAAAGTGGACGTACTGGACCTGATGTACGACTGAAATTCTAGAGCACTGGCTAGGCTTCTCACATGCTTCTGGGTAATGCTTGCTTTTCAACTCTACACTATCAAGGGCATCGATGAACTGGTCCCTCACAAGAATAGCCAACATATTAGGTGCTGCTCCAGGCCACACTTTGTATGCTATACTCTCCAGGTCATGAGCAAGCTGCTGTAGAGATTCTCCTCCAACCAGTACCTGGCTGCAGAATCTTTCTCTGTAAACCTTAGTTTAGTACATGGTTCCATATTTGCACTCCAGTACTTATACTAAGGACTAATAGCTGTTCCTCTCCTCTACTGAGATGTGGTTGAGAATTTCCATTGTGGCACCCTTGAGGCTAGTAGAAATCTGCACTGCCCTTTGCCTTTCATCCCAACCATTCTGATCACCAAGTAACTCAAATTGCTCATGGTAATCTTCCCAAGATATTCTACTATCAAATTCCTGAGGTTTCTTTTTAATTGGACCCCCATTATACCCATGCACTGCACTGGTTTGGGGCCAAAAAACTTGGGCATCACAATAAAAATATTAAACTTCTTCATTCTGATTATTCACCCCTGTACAGCTACCTTTAGGCTCTTGGGATTCATCAAGGCCCATAAATGTCTTTATTTTTCATATGCTCCCTGTACACTAACCTGAATCTCAGCAATGCAGTATTTCTCTGCAGCCTTACTTCTCTCACAAATTATCTTCAAATGACCATCTACATGCTTCAACTGGTTGTCTCATTCGCCTACACTTCATTACATTTTTGGATACCTCATACTTCTGCTGCGCTATCTTGTAATCTACTTCATCCTGACACTGTTGTTGTTCTTCCTTCATTTTCCCAATGAAAGCATCTAGATGTCCTTTCATCCCCAGTTGCAATTCCCTCTCTTGCTCCTGTAATTCTTCTTGAAGCTGTTCATATCAGTCTTTCTGTTCTTCACCTTGTGCCTGTAATTGTTCTTTGATTTCATTCTTGAAATCTTTCTGTTCTTCTCTTTATACCTCTAGCTGTTCACTCTGTGCTTGCAATTATTCTTTGATTTCTTAATTTTTTTGCCTGCAATTGTCCTTCGAGTTCTTTCTGTCCTTCATTCTGTGCCTGTAATTGTTCTTTGTGTACTTTCTGTCCTTCAGCTGTGCTTTTAGTACCATCATAATTGCAGCCAGTGATGCCTTCTCTTGCCTTCCTTTGCCTCGCATCTACACCTTCTGCTTCCATGTCAAAGGTTAGACTCATTGCATCACTTAATGATCCCACTCCTGACACCACTGTTATGTCCACGCCCAACATTGCCAAAGGCTCCAACAGTAGTAGTAGTACAGGACAGGAAAGACATTGTCCAGTGAGTTGTTCTTCCTATGATCATCTTTTTGGTTTACAGCACACAAGACCAGCTCAGGCATTGTATGTAAACAAGTATCTCATCTTCATTTATTTTATTTTCCAGATAATTACACTTAATGTTTGCCAACTACACGCCAATATTTTCACAAGTGCCCGAGCTATACAATCTGCTCTGTCGTTGAACTAAACTTACACTGAACTGAAAGCCCTCTAGTCCTTTCCCCACCCTTATATAATCTTGCATAGACTCGAATCTCCGAGTATACTCTATCTACAACAGTTGCCAAATCAGAGACATGCAAAACATGCCAGAGTTTTCTCACTCTGCATAACACTCTAAATCATTTAGCATACAAAATCTTTAAAAAACAATCACATAATTAAAACATGAAGAAGAAGGACATGAAATTCAATGCATAACTTTACAACTGTAGCACCAGTCGAGCGGGGCAGTGCTTCGAAAGTGGATGTAAAGCTGACACAGAGAGCTGGAGCTCCCATTTTATCAGCCCTTGGGACAAGTTCCTAACCATCCCTCTTTACTGAACTGTTTCAGTGTTTCAGTAACACAGAGTGTGGGCCAGCATGCTCTCCAATACTAGTCTCTCTAAATCTCAACAGCAAACTACGTCTGCATTATTCACTACACTTGTTTTTCAAAATTTTAGAAAAAATGGCGTCTAAAACGTAGCCTCGGAGTCCCCAGGGAAAATCACCATAAATCCCCCACTGTCCGTCTCTCTCCCGGAGACGATTCAACCAGCTGCCTGGAACCACTTTCTGACTCACTTCTTCCTCATTTCTGCAACATTCACAGCCTGTCCTCTAACTTTCTCTCTGTTGGCCATCATGCCTCCTCCTCTAAACCTCACCTTCTCTTCTTAACTGGGACTCAGCTGTCTGAGGCAACTGACAGCAAACTATTTTCTGTATCCTCCTACTTTCTCTATACACATTTCAAATCCAAAGGTGGCTATTGGGTATATGTACACAATGACTTATCTTGCTTCTGTGTTCCTGAACTTAATTCTTCTGAATTCTCTATTCTCTGACTTTGGCTCTCCTGTCATTCTCTGAGTAAATATATCTTGCTGCTTTCTTATCCCCTAATTCTACTGACTATTGAAAATTCTTTGATTATCTTACTTCTACGATGGAACACATCCTATCTGTTTCTTCTTTCTCTGAAATCTCCATTCTAAAGAATATCAATTTTTGCCACCACTTTTGGTCCTCCTCTTCTTTCACTAATCAACCTAGTGAACAAGCCAACATCTTTTCTATCCTTAACCCGCCCAGTCCCCCCGACGTACGATGCATGTCACAACTTTTTTCCCGCTGAGACCCGCCGACGTTCATCGTACATCAGTCAATTGCAAGGTTCGTCATTTGCACATTTTTCAAGGTCCGCCGGTGATTTTTGGTAGGCATATGTAGGAGACCTTCCTCTACCCCCAGCCAGGTGGCAACACTGCCTGACCCTGTTCAACCCCCCCTCCCCGCGGGATGCGCGATTTTCTCGCAACTCACCTGTTAACAGTGACCTGGCCGGTAAAGACACGTAGCACCAAAGTCTCTCCGATTACGAAATTCAAGGCGAATGTGATTCCTGATGCGGAGGACAAAGATTATGTGGCACCAGAGTTAGCAATGAACAAAAGTAATGAGTAGGTAACATTGCCAAGTTAAGTGCAATATGTTGATGTATTTGGTAAGGGAACAACTCTTATATCGCATATATTATTGTGTGAAAAGCAATAAACTCTTGTACTACATATAAATATCTATGAGGCTGCGTGGTATTGGTTAAGTCTCCCTTGCATTGGGATTGTATTTTATGGAGCACGGCATAATAAAAAATGGTAGTCAGGTGAGGGATCTCTTACCTGTTTAGAATATTTTTCACTTCAGGTGAGCGCTTTCTCGATGAATTTTCGATGTTTTGCACCAAAACCGAAGGTTTGAGCCACCCCCCCAAAAAAGACGAGTTGAAAATCGGTCGGGTTCTGGGGGTGGGTTGGGTAAAAAAGTGGTCGGGACTGGGAGGGTTAATGACCTAGAGCAGCTTGTACAGCACCCTACCCATATCTCTGACCGCCTTGGAGAGAGTTCCAACATACGTGACCTCATCCTTACAACTAATCTTTCTGATTATGCTGTAAATCTTTCATCTCCACCGAGCTCCTTTGGTCACAACCTTACCTTGACCTGTCCTCTTGCTCCATTATGGTCTGTGGACCCTCCAAAGATACGTCAGTTGTAGTGCTTTGGAACTGCTAATTGGGAGGCCCTCAGGCAGTACTTCGGTGATTTTCCCTGGAATAATTATTGCTTCCTTGGCCGGCAGCCATTTAAGTGTGTCTCGTTCTTTATGGAGGTTAATCTTTTGGGCATGGAAGCATACATTCCTTTCTTATATCCTATGACTAATGCAAGAAAGCCTTTGTTTAATCACACATGTTCTAATGCTGTTCAGAACAATTAGAGGGCCTACAAAAGGTATTTGAGCCAACCCACCCCTGAGTCACAACTTTTATATGTTTCTGCCCGGATTTGTGCATTCTGTTCTTTGCTCTGTTGAAAATAATTTCATCCGTACTAAATGCTTTCAATTTCCAACTCATATCCCTCCTACTATTTGTGGCACTTTGAAAAAACCTTTCTAACAACTATACCTCAGCATCCTTCCCTCCTCTTTTCTACTCTGATGGCTCTGTAGCTATTCTCGTACTGCTAAAGCAGATCTCTTCACCCAGATATTTTCCTCCAATTCATCCTTAGACAATTCTGGTGCTGTTCCTCCATCACTTTCCCCCCTCTGACTTTCGCTTGGCTGACATTAAAAATTCTTCACCTGACGCATTTTCTGCCATCACTGGCCTCAGTACTAACAAGGCATATTTACCTAGTGGGGTCCCTCCAGTTGTCTTCAAGAACTGCGCTTCTGTGTCTGCCTAGGCAAACTCTTTTGTTTTTGTCTTTCAGCTTGTACCTTTCCTTCTTGCTGGAAATCTGCTCTGATTCTGCCAGTCCCAAAGAAGGGTGACCTTTCCCAACTTTCTAAGTATCGCCCAATAGCTGTAACATCCTGTGTCTGAAAAGTTTTTGAGTCTATTCTTAACAACAATTTTAAAGCATTTTTCCAATAACAACCTTCTTTCTGATTGTCAGTATGGGTTCTTTCAGGGAGGCTCCATTGGCGATCTTTTCACATACCTTTTGGACTCCTGGCCAACCTCCTTTCGGGACTTTGGCCAAAGCTTTTCCATAGCTCTTGATATCTCAAAGGCTTTCGATTGAGCCTGACATAAATCTTTAATTTCCAAACTGACCTCTTACGGTTTCTATCTTTCTATCTGTGCCTTTATCTATAGATATCTTTTGGGTCGTTCTATAGCTGCTGTTGTAGAATGCCACGTTCTTCTCTTAGATCTATCAGTGGCGTTCCTCAGGGCTCTGTCCTATCACCAACTCTCTTCCTTTTATTCACCAGTGACCTTCTAAGCTGTACATCTAACCCTGTCAACTCAAACTGACGATTCCATCCTTCACCTTTCCATTCGGTTCCCACAACGTCCATCTCAGCAGTTACTTCAACAAACAAGGGATGAGACTAAGACACACCTAATTTCTGACTTGGCTCACATCTCTGACTGGGGTAAATATAACCTAGTTTTTAATGCATCAAAGACTCAGTTATTACACCTGTCAACCTGACAAAATATTTCACAGGAGTACCCACTAATGTTTAATAATATCCAGCTCGATCGTGCATCATTCTTAAACATACTTGGGGTTTCATTCTGTCAGGATTTATCTTTGGAAGATCATATTACATCTCTTGCAAAATCTGCTTCCAAGAGATTAGGTGTGCTAAGGTGACTCTGTACCTTCTATACCCTGGCACAGTTGTTGACATTATACATGGATTTTATACACCCCTGTGTAGAGTACAACTCTCATGTGTGGAGAGGCTCCCCACACACAGCTCCTCTCAATAGGGTGGAGTCAAAAAACGGAAAGGAATCTAAAAGGCGTAATGTGGTTAGAGGCGTTCCCCAAGGCTCAGTACTTGGACCGATACTTTTTATTATCTATATAAAAGATGTTGACGAGGGTCTAAATTGTAAAATATCCAAATTTGCAGACGATACTAAAATAACCAGTCAGGTAACTTCAAAATTTCAGTGGCAGCAGTTACAAAATTACCTTAATACTTTAACAAGCTGGGCAGAAAAATGGCAAATGAAATTCAACACAGAAAAATGCAAAATACTTCATATTGGAAGTAACAACGTCCATGCGAATTACAAAATGAATAATATCCAGTTATCAAGTACAGACAATGAAAAGTACCTTGGTGTGATAATATCAAATGACCCAAAACTGAGTAAGAAGTGAACCGAGGCAGTTAAAACTGCAAACAAGCTGGTGGGTTTTATTGGAAGAACTTTTGAGTTTAAATCGGAAAAAGTCATACTTGCCTTGTACAACTCGCTGAGGCGCCCCCATCTTAAGTATTGTGTGCAATTCTGGTCTCCGTACTACAGAAAGGATATAGAAAAATTAGAGAAAATACAGTGAAGAATCACAAAAATGATACCACGACCTAGAAACAAACCATATGAGGAACGCCTCGAGGAACTTAAATTATTTAGCCTAACGAAGTGCAGGTTAAGAGGTGATCTTATTGAAGTTTTCAAAATCATGAAGGGATATGACAACTTAGACATTAATAAATATTTTGAAATAGACCAGTCGAGACAAACTAGAAGTAACGGCTGCAAAATTATGGGAAAGCGTTTTCAATCCCATGAAACAAAATTGAACGGATCTTGAATTTGGCTCTCTTTTGTACTGTTTTTGCTTTTTCTTGGAAGGAACAGTATGCAGGCCTGTGGCCTTTGGTTCCTTCTTCCTTGCATAAAAAAAAAAAAAAAAAATACTTCTTCAACAGAGTCGTACATATCTGGAACAGATTACCCTCAGATACCGTGAACACTATCTCAATTAATACATTCAGAAACAAAATAGACAAGTATTTGCACGAGAATCCTCAGCTGACTCTTTTTCTGTCCGAATATCTTACTTTTGTAGTTTTGGTGATAATGTTTTAAGTTTCTTCCTGCAGAGTCCAACTGAGACCACGAGATTACTATATTTATGTGTATCTGTAACTTTTGAATTCCCACAGAGTCTAACTGAGACCACGGGATTAATTAGCTATATTCACGCGTATCTGTATCTTTTGAATTACCGTAGAGTCCAACTGAGACCACGGGATTACCGTATTCACGTTGTTATGCCTACAGACACTCCATTAACTCAACGTATCCGTTTATAATGTCATACCGTCGCTATTAGTTTATTTGATTACTTTCTCTTTCAGGTTACTCAAACAGGTACCTTACAGAAAGTAGTATAGAGTGTGACCTTTCCTTTCCAGTATTTCCTATGAAATTTCCATGTCAGTTTTTCCATGCAGCATGGTGGTTTTTCTCACTTTTTTTCCTGAAGGGTTTAGAGGTGGGAGGAGCCTTCTTGCTTTACTATCCTTATCCTTCAGCATGTAGAGATAGATCTTGTAGTCATAGCCTTCTTTGTAACAAGCAACCTCGAAAGGACCAGAAGGTCTGTTGCTGTTTGGTTTCCTATGTAATTCCTATATGTAATTCCTATGTAATTCCTCTTACTGGCTCCTTTCAATCTCCGTCTCCTCGCCGCACCATTGGATCGTTATCTCTTCTATCGCTACTTCAATGGTCACTGCTCCTCTGAACTGTCTGCTTGCATCCCTCCACCTCTACGACTGGCACGTGGCACCCGTCTGACAACAAACTCTCATCCCTTTTCTGTTCAGCTCTCTAATGCAAGAGTTAACACTTACTCCCAGTCCTTCATTTATGCAACAGATCAACTCTGGAACTGTGTCCCTCTGTCTGTATTTCCTGCTTCCTATGATCTTTAGTCTTTCAAATGCAGTGTGTCCAGGCATCTCGAAATGATCGGATCTTGAATTTGGGTCACTTTTGTATTGCTTTTTTTTTTTCCCCTAGAAAGGAACATTTTGTGGGCTCTTTCCCTTTGGTTCCTTCTTCCCTGCATAAAAAAAAAAAAAACTCCACTCATAAATAGTAGGCTAATTGGCAGCTTTGATATGTAGCAAAAAAATAAATAAAATAAGACTCGTCGGGAGTACTCCAGCAGTAACTAACTGGCAAACCCCACTTGTCAACAGTATTTTTGTTTCTCTAGACGACATTATTGTTGCAACACACACAATAGATAAACACTTACAGAAATTAGACCACCTCCTACACAAGTTAGCCAATGCTGGTTTTAAAATAATGCTGTCAAAATGTAAATTTTGCTTTATAAGAAATTACATTCCTAGGCTACAGGCTACATGCAGAAGTACGCACACCTTTTTTTTTATGCAAGGAAGAAGGAACCAAGGGCCATGGGCCCGCATACTGTTCCTTCCAAGAAAAAGTAAAAACAATACAAAAGAGAGCCAAATTCAAGATCCGTTCATTTCGAGATGCCTGGACACACTGCGTTTGAAAGATTGGAGATCATAGGAAGCTGAGAATACAGACAGAGGGAGACACTTCCAGAGTTGACCAGTTGCATAAATGAAGGACTGGGAGTAACAGTTAACTCTTGCATTAGAGAGTTGGACAGAAAAGGGATGAGAGTTTGTTGCTAGACGGGTACTACGTGTCCGTCGTAGAAGTGGAAGGATGCAAGCAGACAGTTCAGAGGAACAATGACCATTGAAGTAGCGATAGAAGAGAGAAAAAGAAGCAACAGTGCGGCGAAGAGACAAAGGTTGAAGGGAATCAGTAAGAGGAGGAGAGTTAATGAGACGAAAAGCCTTTGACTCCACCCTATTGAGAAGATCCGCATGTGGAAAGCCTCCCCACACATGAGAGTTGTACTCCATACATGGGCGAATAAAACCCGTGTACAAGGTCAACATCTGTGCAGGGGTAAAGAAAGCTCGGAGTCGGCCCAACACACCTAATCTCTTGGAAGCAGATTTCACAAGAGATGTAATATGTTCTTTCCAAGACAAATCCCGAGAGAATGAAACCCCTAGCATGTTCAAGGATGATGCAGGACTGAACTGGACATTATTAAATATTAGTGGGTAATCCTGAGGAAGACCTTGTCAGGTTGATAAATGTAAGAACTGAGTTTTTGATGCATTAAAAATAACAAGATTATTTTTACCCCAATCAGAGATATGAGCCAAGTCAGACATTAGATGTGCCATAGCCTCATCCCTTGTTTGCTGAAGCAACTGCTGAGATGGACGTTGCGGAAATCGAATGGAAAGGTGAAGGGTGGAATCATCAGCATATGAGTGGATAGGGTTAGATGTACAACTTAGAAGGTCATTGATGAATAAAAGAAAGAGAGTTGGTGATAGGACAGAGCCCTGAGGAACACCACTGTTGATAGGTCTAGGAGAAGAACGATGGCCGTCTACAACAGCAGCTATAGAACGACCAGAAAGGAAGCTAGAGATGAAGGCACAGATAGAAGGATAGAAACCGTA
>JAGKTI010010102.1:0-24213 GCA_018397915.1 Birgus latro
CTTAATCACACTTAACATACTGTGCACTTAATCACACTTAACATACTGTACACTATACAGGTCTTTATCACTGATTTACATCACTGTTGTATTAAAATTACTGAATTACTCTACTGAAACTAACATACACTTTATGTACACTGTTTATATACAGTTCACTTATTCACTGTTATCACTTAATCACTATCACTGTCAAAAATGTTCTCAGGTAAGTCTGAGGAAATAATGCCAACTAAGCTGCAGGAAGACACTGCTGGTGGAGGGTTGGGGCTCCCTGGGTACTGGCTTTGGCTTAAAAAGAGTCAGAGATTTTCTTTTGCTTCTGGGCAGCATGCTGTCTCATGATCAAACCAGCTCTGATATCTCTGAGCACAGGGTAAAATTTATCAAAACTATCATACCGTACCAGTCCCTCCAGAGTCTTAGCCATGTAAAAACGAGCTCTGACAGCTTTGCTGTGGGCGGAATGTTCCCATCTTCATTACTGTCACTCTCCTCCACAGTGGCAGCAGCAACATTGTCAAGGAGGATAATGGCCTTGACTGCATCCTTGGCAATGCCCAGCTCCTACGTCTGAAACTTAATGACACCAGGCACAAAGTTTTTTTTTTTTTTAATTAATGCAAGGAAGAAGGAACCAAAGGCCAGGGCCCGCATACTGTTCCTTCCAAGAAAAAGTAAAAACAATACAAAAGAGAGCCAAATTCAAGACCCATTCATTTCGAGATGCCTAGACACACTGCGTTTGAAAGACTAGAGATCGTAGGAAGTAGGGAATACAGACAGAGGGAGAAAGTTCCAGAGCTGACCAGTTGCATAAATGAAGGACTGGGAGTAACGGTTAACTCTTGCATTAGAGAGTTGGACAGAAAAGGGATGAGAGTTTGTTGCTAGACGGGTACTACGTGCCCATCGTAGAGGTGGAGGGATGCAAGCAGACAGTTCAGAGGAACAGTGACCATTGAAGTAGCGATAGAAGAGAGATAAAGAAGCAACAGTGCGGCGAAGAGACAAAGGTTGAAGGCAGCCAGTAAGAGGAGGAGACTTAATGAGACGAAAAGCCTTTGACTCCACCCTATTGAGTAGAGCTGCATGTGGGGAGCCTCCCCACACATGAGAGTTGTACTCCATACACGGGCGAATAAAACCCGTGTACGAGGTCAACAACTGTGCAGGGGTAAAGAAAGTTCGGAGTCAGCTCAGCACACCTAATCTCTTGGAAGCAGATTTCACAAGAGATGTAATATGTTCTTTCCAAGACAAATCCCGAGAGAATGAAACCCCAAGCATGTTCAAGGATGATGCAGGACTGAGCTGGACATTATTAAACATTAGTAGGTAATCCTGAGGAAGATTTTGTCGGGTTGATAAGTGTAAGAACTGAGTTTTTGATGCATTAAAAATAACAAAATTATTTTTACCCCAATCAGAGATACGAGCCAAGTCAGACATTAGGTGTGCCATAGCCTCATCCCTTTTTTGATGAAGTAACTGCTGAGATGGACGTTGCGGAAATCGAATGGAAAGGTGAATGGTGGAATCATCAGCATATGAGTGGATAGGGTTAGATGTACAGCTTAGAAGGTCATTGATGAATAAAAGAAAGAGAGTTGGTGATAGGACAGAGCCCTGAGGAACACCACTGTTGATAGTTCTAGGAGAAGAACGATGGCCGTCTACAACAGCAGCTATAGAACGACCAGAAAGGAAGCTAGAGATGAAGGCACAGACAGAAGGATAGAAACCGTATGAGGGCAGTTTGGAAATCAAAGATTTATGCCAGACTCGATCGAAAGCCTTTGAGATGTCAAGTGCAATGGCAAAGCTTTCGCCAAAGTCCCGAAAGCAGGATGACCAGGAGTCTGAAAGGTAGGAGAGAAGATCGCCAGTGAAGCGTCCCTGACAGAACCTATACTGACGATCCGAAAGAAGATTGTGACAGGAAAGATGCTTTAAAATTTTTCTGTTAAGAACTGATTCAAAAACTTTTGCGACACAGGATGTTAAAGCAATTGGACGATAGTTAGAGGGCTGGGAATGGTCACCCTTCTTTGGGACTGGCTGAATGAGAGCAAAACTTCCAGCAAGAAGGAAAGGTACAAGTTGAGAGACAAAGGTGAAAGAGTTTACCTAGGCAGGGTGTAAACACAGAAGCACAGTTCTTGAGGACAACAGGAGGGACTCCATCAGGCCCATATGCCTTGTTAATATTGAGGCCAGTGATGGCAGAAAATACATCAGCTGAAGAAATTTTAATGTCAGTCAAGAGGAAGTCTGAGGGAGGAAGTGATGGAAGAACAGCACCGGAATCGTCTAAGGTAGAATTGGAGGAGAAAGTCTGAGCGAAGAGATCTGCTTTATCAGTAGAAGAGATAGCTACAGAGCCATCAGAGTAGAAAAGAGGAAGGAAGGATGATTAGGTAAAGTTGTTGGGAAGGTTTTTGGCAAGGTGCCAAAAGGAGCGAGAAGAATTCGAGTTGGAGAGCTGGGAACATTTACCACGGATGAAATTATTTTTAGCAGAGCAAGAACAGACTTAGCACGATTCCGGGCAGAAATATAAAAAAGATGTGATTCAGGGATGGGTTGGCTCCAGTACCTTTTAAAGGACCTCTCCTTGTTGCAGACAGCATTAGAACAAGCGTGATTAAACCAAGGCTTTCTTGCATTAGTCAGAGGATATGAGAAAGGAATGTATGCTTCCATGCCCAAGAGAATAACCTCCGTAATGCGCAAGGCACACTCAGACGGCTCCCGGCCATGGAAGTAACAATCATTCCAAGGAAAACCAAAGAAGTACTGCCTGAGGGCCTCCCAATCTGCAGCTCCAAAGTGCCACAGGCGGCGTTTCTTTGGAGGGTCCACAGGCTGTACCGGAGCGATAGGACAGGTTAAAGTAATAAGGTTATGATCGGAGGAGCCCAACAGAGAGAAAAGATTAACAGTGTAAGCAGAAGGATTAGTTGTTAGGAAAAGGTCAAGTATGTTGGAACTCTCTCCAAGGCAGTCAGGGACACGGGTAGGGTGCTGTACAAGCTGCTCAAGGTCATTAAGGATAGAAAAGATGTAGGCTTGTTCACCAGGTGGATCAGTGAAAGGAGAGGAGAGAAGAGCCAAAGGTGGTGGTGAACACTGAAATCTCCTAGAATGGAGATTTCAGAGAAAGGAGAAATGGATAGAATGTGTTCCATTGTAGAAGTAAGATAGTCAAAGAATTTTTGATGGCCAGTAGAATTAGGAGATAAGTAAACAGCACAGATATATTTAGTCAGAGAATGACAGGAGAGCCGAAGCCAGAGAGTAGAGAATTCAGAAGAATCAAGTTCAGGAACACGAGAGCAAGATAGATCGTTGCATACATATACGCAACAGCCACCTTTGGCTTTGAAATGAGAATGGAGAAAGTAGGAGGATACAGAAAAGGGTCTGCTGTCAGTTGACTCAGAC
Organism: Birgus latro; assembly: GCA_018397915.1. Taxonomy (NCBI): domain Eukaryota; kingdom Metazoa; phylum Arthropoda; class Malacostraca; order Decapoda; family Coenobitidae; genus Birgus; species Birgus latro. The sequence continues at coordinate 3,448 of JAGKTI010010102.1, forward strand.
AGCTGAGTCTCAGAAAGAAAGAGAAGGTGAGGTTTAGAGGAGAAGAGGTGGTGCTCAACAGAGCAAAAGTTAGAGGAAAGGCCGCGAATGTTACAGAAATGAAGAAGGAGTGAGTCAGATAATGGTTCCAGGCAGCTCCGTGAGTCGTCACCGGGAGAGGGGCGGATGGTGGGGGCATTTATGGTCCCCCCCCTGGGGACTCCGAGGCATGATTTTCAGTCGCCATTTTAACAAACTTTAAAAAGGAAGTGTAGTGTGTAGTGTGCATGTAGTTTGGTTGGAGAGCATGCAGGTCTACTCTCTGTGTTACTGAGACACTGAAAAGTTAAAACACTCCAAAAACAACTCCCTGGTGAACCAAGCAGTCTCGTTGCTCCTCTAGATCACCTGGAGTTTGTCCATGATGTTTTTGATGGTCTCTGGCTTCTTGGACCTGCCAATCACCATGGGTTTCAGCCTGTGGGTCCCGTTAGCATTGGCGCAGCACAAGACAGATATGCAGTCCTTGGCTGCCTTTCTTCCAGAGTTGTGACCCTCTTGCCTGCTTGCCTGGGTGTTAGAGGGCATGGACTTTCAAAATAACCCTGTCTCATCAGCGCTGTACAGCTGTGAGATGAGGCAGCCAGACAAACTGAGGATTTTGTGAAGCTTCTTCCGGATAGGCTCCACAGCAGCCTTGTCAGCAATGGCACTTTCCCCCAACAACTTTCCGGTTGGTGAGGCAGCGTCAGGTCCTGAATCTGAAAAGCCAACCAGAACTTGCCTTGAAATCTGGGATCTTCGGATGCTTGGCTAACCTCGTTGCAGCGTTTGGGAAGTCCACACCTCTCACGGGCACATCAGTGGCACGCTCCTGTTTGTACCACTTAAACACAGCAGCGTCTAAGGTCAGGGGCTTCACTGGTCGGATCCTCTTCTTTGCCTTCTTGGCAGAGCCTGGGTCCTCAACGGTAAGGACATGGGCACGAATTTTCTCTTTGTTTTTCTTGATTTCGTAGAAGGTGATGGGCTTGACGTCAAACTCAGCACAAACAGATGGCATGGAGGCACCAGCATCTATTTGTGCCAAGACAGCTTCTCTTGCAAGCTCAGAGTCTTCAGTTTCATTACCTTCCTCCCAGAGGCTCCCTTGGTACTGTGCAGAGATGGCATGATGGGAGGATGCTGGATAAGTACACTTGAAAAGTGCACAACACATTGTCATAGTCATGAGCGAGCAGGACAGACACGTCGTGGGCGGTGGCTGGGGCAAGACTGAGCCACGTGATGCGTGGTGCAGCAGTTTGGTATGTTTATACCACCTATATGTCGGTATATTGCTGGCCAAAAACCAATGTGCCAACTTAATTTTGACTTCAACAAGTTCGAAGACGATTGCCTGATGCATCACACCTCACGTGATGCCGAGTTTGGGTTGTTATTAGCCGGCATTCTGCCAACTTAGGATTAATTTTGCTGACTATTTTCTTTACCATGTGGTCAATTTTCAAAAATGATTTTCTGAATGAATATTTTGGAGCCATGCTGACTTATATATAATTCTGACTAAGGGAAAGCCGACTAAGGGAGGCTTTACTGTAGTAAATAGTGAAAGGAAGGAAGGAAGACAAGAGGACAGACACAGAAAAAGATTGACAAACACGAATGACACAGAAAAAGAATAACACTCACATCAAGTGAGTGGATGATGGGTGCCCTCACCTACCACCAAGATATCATGAGAGGCCCAATAGTAATACAGATATGTCTCACTGCATGATGAGGTTACATCATGTGAAAACTCACTGCAAACTGATTTATCGTACAGCAAGGTCGATAGAACATGGGTTCCATGGGGATATGGAGGGGGTACTATGACCAGTAGTGTGTGTCAGGGTTACAAGGTAAAAATTATTTTTCATAAGTTATTTCTAGCAGCTTCTCAATTGATCCCACTTCATGGGAAAAGTATCCTATGGAAGTTTCAATCCATTCCTGAAAGGTTTATAGGTTGTGCAATGGTTATGAAGTTTTTTTTTTTAATGTTTGCCAAGTGACGTGAGGAATGTAGTACATTTTCACTGCAATGATTAACCATGTATGTGTCCATATGTATATTTGCACGTATATTTCATATTCATACACGTTTAGTGTATATCTTCTATTCTACATAACTCCACAAAATCGTATTCTACCCTACTGGCCAACTCTAGCAAGTCCCCTTTTTTAGCTGTTTTCAGGTTTAGTTGGTGGTGTTCTTCAACTACTGGAGCTTACATGGCATCTGGTCCTCCTTTCTCATCCTTCCTAAGCTCATGAATTCTGTGATTATTGAATCACCATGCTCAGTCGTATCACTGAATACCATGAGACTATCCATGTGTGCCTTTCCAGCCATGAAGGAGTCTGATTCCGGCCATTGCTCTGGATTGTCCGATAGGAATTCAGAGCCAATTTCCAGCATGGTGAATATTTCCTTGGTCTTGGTGATGAACAGCTCTGCAAGGGTTTTTCCAGCTGCATCTGCAAGAGCAACATGGTGGCAAGGTCTGTCTTGATTTTGCACTGTGCTCATATTTGCAACCATTTTCCTTTTATCATCAAATGAAACACCTTTGCCAAAAGCTGACAAGCCAACTGTTATTTCTGACAAGTACCGTAAGTGTTTTACAAACACCTTAATGGCTTCATCTCTGATGAGAGCATTCTGTTGTAGTGGCAGTTTCTGCAATAAAGTAAGGTCCATATGTGGAGCAGCAGAAGGTTTGTCAGCAGTGAACCAAGCTCGAACAGGTCCAATACTGTTCCAGAAAGAGTAGACTGCAGCACCAGTCGAGCAGGGCAGTACTCCCAAGGTGGATGTAAGGCTGATGACAGGGAGAGCTGGAGCTCCCACTTCATCAGCCTCAGGACTTGTTCCTGACCATGCCCCTTTGCTGAACTTTTTCAGTGTTTCAGTACCACAGAGAGTAGGCCAGCATGCTCTCCAGTACAAGTTTCTTTGACTGTCAACACCAAACTACATGCACAGTATGCACTACACTTCCTTTTCAAAATTAAAAAAGAAAAATGGCATCCAATAACCAAGCCTCGGAGTCCCCAGGGGGGTGGGGGACCATAAATGCCACCACCATCTGCCCCTCTCCCGGTGATGACTCAACGAGCTGCCTGGAACCACTGTCTGACTCACTTCTTCTTCATTTCAGTAACATTCATGGCCTTTCCTTTAACTTTCACTCTCTTGAGCACCACCTCTCCTCCTCTCTCACCTTCACCTCTTAACTGAGACTCAGCTGTCTGAGGCAACTGACAGCAAACCCTTTTCTGCATCCTCCTACTTTTTCTATGCTCATTTCAAAGCCAAAGGTGGCTGTTGTTATACATACACAATGACTTATCTTGCTCTCGTGTTCCTGAATTTGATTCTTCTGAATTCTCTAATCTCTGGCTTCGCTTTTCCTGTCATTCTCTGACTAAATATATCTGCGCTGTTTACTTATCTCCTAATTCTACTGACTATGAAAAAGTCTTTGACTCTCTTACTATTACAATGGAACTCATTCTATCCATTTCTCCTTTCTCTGAAATCTCCATTCTAGTAGATTTCGATGTTCACCACCACCTTTGGCTCTCCTCTCCTTTCACTGATCCACCTGATGAATAAGCCTACATCTTTTCTATCCTTAATGACCTAGAGCAGCTTGTACAGCACCCTACCCATATCCCTGACCACCTTGGAGAGAGCTCCAACGTACTTGACCTCTTCCTTACAACCAATCTTTCTGTTTACACTGTTAATGTTTCATCTCCGTTGGGCTCCTCCAATCATAACCTTATTATCTTAACCTGTCCTATCGCTACGGTATGGCCAGTGGACCCTCCAAAGAAACGTCGACTGCAGCACTTTGGAGCTGCTGACTGGGAGGAACTCAGGCAGTACTTCTTTCATTTTCCCTGGAATGATAACTGCGTGCCTTACGCATTACGGAGGTTATTCTCTCGGGCATGGAAGCATACATTCCTTTCTCATATCCTTTGACTGATGCAAGAAAGCCTTGGTTTAATCACGCTTGTTCTAATGCTGTCCACAACAAGGAGAGGGCCTATAAAAGGTACCAGAGCCAACCCACCCCTGAATCACAGTCTTTTTTATTTTTTATGCTTCTGCCTGGAATCATGCTAAGTCTGTTCTTCACTCTGCTAAAAATAATTTCATCCCTACTAAATGTTCTCAACTTTCCAGCTCGAATTCTTCCCACTCCTTCTGGTACCTTGCCAAAAACCTTTCTAACAAATTTACCTCATCATCCTTGCCACCTCTTTTCTACTCCAGTGGCTCTGTAGCTATTTCTTCTATTGATAAAACAGATCTCTTCACTCAGACTTTCTCCTCCAATTCCACCACAGACGATTCCAGTGCTGTCCCTCCATCACTTCCCCACTCTGACTTCCTCATGGCTGACATTGAAATTTCTCCAGCTGATGTATTTTCTGCCATCACTGGCCTCAATACTATCAAGGCATATGGGCCTGATGCAGTCCCTCCTGTTGTCCTCAAGAACTGTGCTTCTGTGCTTACACCCTGCCTAGGTAAACTCTTTCACGTTTGTCTGTCAACTTGTACCTTTCCATCTTGCTGGAAGTTTGCTCTCATTCAGCCAGTCCCAAAGAAGGGTGACCATTCCCAACCCTCTATCGTCCAACTGCTTGAACATCCTGTGTCTCAAAAGTTTTTGAGTTTATTCTTAACAGAAAAATTTTAAAGCATCTTTTCTACCACAATCTTCATTCTGATCGTCAGTATGGGTTCCATCAGGGACGCTCCACTGGCGATCTCATCTACCTTTCAGACTCCTGGTCATCCTCCTTTCGGGACTTTGGCCAAAGCTTTGCCATTGCACATGACATCTCAAAGGCATTCGATCGATTCTGACACAAATCTTTAATTTCCAAACTTCCCTCTTACGGTTTCTATCCTGTGCCTTCATCTATAGCTTCCTTTCTGGTCGTTGTATAGCGGCTGTTGCAGACAGCCTTCGTTCTTCTCCTAGATCGATCAATAGTGGTGTTCCTCATGGCTCTGTCCTATCACCAACTCTCTTCCTTTTATTTATCAATGACTTTCTAAGTTGTACATCTAACCCTATCCACTAGTACACTGATGATTCCACTCTTCACCTTTCCATTCGGTTCCCACAACGTCCATCTCAACAGTTGCTTCAAAAAACGGGGGATAAGGCTATGGCACACCTAATGTCTGACTTAGCTCGTATCTCTGACTGGGGTAAGAATACTATTGCTGTTTTTAATACATCAAAGACTCAGTTTTTACACATATCAACCCGACAAAATCTTCCACAGGAGTACCCACTAATGCTTAATAATATCCAGCTCAATCCTGCATCATCCTTGAACATGCTTGGTTGGGTTTCATTCAGTTGGGACTTATCTTGGAAAGATCATATTACATCTCATGTAAAATCTGCTTAAAGAAAATTGGGTGTGCTAAGCTGGCTCCGTACCTTCTTTACCCCTGCACAGTTGTTGACTTTAAACATGGGTTTTATTCGCCTCTGTGTAGAGTGCGACTCTCATGTGTCGGGAGGCTCCCCACATACAACTCTTCTCAATAGGGTCAATGGCTTTTCATCTCATTAACTCTCCTCCTTTCACTGGTTCCCTTTATCTTCTGTCTCTTCGCCGCAGTGTTGCATCTTTATCTCTTTTCTATCACTACTTCAATGGTCACTGTTCCTCTGAACTGTTTGCTTGCATCCCTCCACCTCTACGGTGGGCCCGTAGCATCAGTCTAGCAACAAACTCTCATCTCTTTTCTATCCAACTCTCAATTGCAAGAGTTAACAATTACTCCCAGTCCTTCTCATTCATGCAACAGGTCACCTCTGGAACTGACTCCTTCTGTCTGTATTTCCTACTTCTTATGATCTCCAGTCTTTCAAATGTAGTGTGTCCAGGCACCTCAAAATAAATGTATTGTGAATCTGGCTCTCTTTTGTATTGGTTTTATCTTGGAAAGAACAGTTTGTGGGCTCCTAGCCTTTGGTTCCTTCTTCTTTGCATAAAAAAAAAAAAAAAAAAAAAAATGTCCGTCTGGTTTTGTCTGCAACTGGTGGACTGGCAATGGTCTCCCGCTTCAGTAAACTGATGCCTGAATAGCCACGGCTTTAAAGCATAAATGGCCTTCGCCATCCATTTGGCTCGATGGATTGCTCCTGGAGCCTTGAATTAAACAGCAGAGCATCCACCAGGCACTGTTAACCCGAGTAGTTCCTCGTAAGCATCTCAAAGCTGCTGGACACGGAATGGTTGCTGAACGACTGTTAAGGCATCGTCTCACCATGGTTCAACCACCAATCTCATTCTTTCATCTTCCAGGACAGTTTGGAATTCATTCTAATGAGCATTTGGCCAGAACTCCCTAAATTCAACAAAGAAAGAAATGCTTGGGCTTCCTGGTTTTTCTAGAGCCAAGCAATTAAATAGTGTCCCCAACACAATTTAAAAAATATGTTGTCTACAAGCTAGAAATAGAAGATTCCATTGCAGAATTTACTGAATCCTATCGCACACTCCAGCTTTCCTTTAAGTATTCACTGCTGTTGTATTAAAGCACAGGGACTTGATACAATCCTCAATGTTACATTCTTTTAGGATTACTCCAATAACCATTACCGTTGTTTCTGCTTTCCCATCAGTGAGTTTGGAGACTGCCAAAAATTTCATTACTATTTCATCGGAGACCAAAATTGGTAGACGATCAATGATATCTTGACACTGCCAAAAATTTCATTACCGTTTCATCGGAGACCAAAATTGGTAGACGATCAATGATATCTTGACAAGTCAAGTCAGACATGAGTTTACTGTCCCAGTGAAGAGAGAGAGAAACAGTGGGACAAAATTTTAGCCTCAAGTCTACAGCCAATGCAGTATGATGAACATTCCATTCCCATCTGATAGTTCTTGGGCTGATAGCCAGCTTATTCACATCGTGGCCAAGATGGAATGCAAAAGGTATAATGGTATGAGCTGCTCCCTGATCAATGACTTGAGTCCTGTCTTCAGCCGAAGCTACCTGGCCACTGACAACCACTATTCGTCAGGACCCAAAGGTAGATGATCCTGGTTAAAGGAGAGGTGATGACACAAATGAATCCTCACTGTTTAACTCGGGACTGCTACAGCTAGACAAAGGTTGAAGCTCCACCTTTGCAGCCAAGGCAGCTTTTTCTTCTATGGATCACGTATTCTATTTTTTATGTTGCTCCTGCTGTTTTTCCTTTGCTCTTTCCCACTTGCACAACTTTTTATCAACTACAGCCATGATTCCTGGTCGGCAGGTTGGCTCTGAGCAATGACAAAATCCTGATCCTCTTTAATCTTCATCAAACAGAGTGTGTCACAGTGTGAGATATCAAAAAGCTCATGCAGGTGTTTATCGAACTGTTTCCAGTCTTCTAGTGCCATTCCAGAACTTCTTGTTTTGCTTTTCTTCATCTTTGTGTGCTCAGTGTGTAACTTCCTAACCTGTACTAGAAGATGGCAGTAATCAATAACTGGAATCTTGGCTTCATCCCAGAGTCTGCGACTTGTTTCACTGTGAAAGTCACAAAAGCCTCCAAGGATGCTTCTTCTTCATGATGATGATATAGGAATCATAAGACCTCACCACAACTAGGCAGCTTCACTCTGGAAAACTTAGCCAACGACTGACCAACTGGCCATATTTCTGAACTTGATCTTGTTATAGCCATTGAATTCAGTCTATACACCTGTACCCCAATATCTGACAGGGTTGTGTACCAGTAGGAGTATTCACCCAGCGAGTAAATCGGATATCAAAGCAATTTTCTCCATAAGATACTGAAGAAAAGCCAGAGGTGTGTTCCAAACTCAAACTCACATATACCTTACTCAGTCAATAGAGATTGATACAGAAACACCATAGATATAATGTTATTATCCCCATAAACAATGCTGCTGCTAAAAAAATGGTACATCAAACATCACCTGCAGAAGGGTAGGTTGGTGGGACGTGTGGTGTTGAGATGCTTCAGGGGGCAACTGATATTGACAGTCAGGCAGGCAGCTAGCAATGCACCAAGCAGGGGTGGTGGGAGGGCAAGGGGGATGGGGAGGGAGACAAGCAGGGGTTGGGGAGGGTGGGGGAACTGAAAGATATAAAGCCAAACAGCCCTACAACCCCCCCCTCCCCCCCAAGTCTCACTCACTCACTCATTCTCCACTCTCATTCACTCACCACTCTCTCACTCACACACCCACCAATCTCACACTCTCACTCACCATTCTCACTGACTCACCTCTCTCACTCACTCACTCACCACTCTCTCACTCACACACCCACCACTCTCACTCTCTCACTCACCATTCTCACTGACTCACCTCTCACTCACCACTCTCACTTACTCATCACTCCCACTCATTCACCACTCACTCACCACTCTCACTCAAACACACACACACACACACACACACAGCCAGGCAGGCAGTTGGCAGTTTGCCAAGTAGGGGTGGGGGAGGGTGGGAGAAGACAACCAGGGGTGGGGCAGGGCAGGGCAGGGGGACATGCCTGGCAGTGCTAAGTGTGGTGGGGGATGAAGGAGGGGTGGGGGGGGAAGAGATGGAATGGAGGGAGGATAGAGGACTGGGAGAGCTTTGTTTCAAACCTAGGGAGAGGCAAGGTGTTGGACTTACAAGGCAATGGACATTCAAATTGTTCAGATTGTAGAAATGTTCCCCTATTTCTTATGTTCTGGTAATCGAGATACTCTGGAAAACGGGGTATGGGTGTGTAGGTAAAGGAAAATGTGAATGATGTACTGTATGCAAATATATTGAAAATATAGTAAATCAAACAAACAATAAAGAGCACTACCCAGGGTATTTTAGGAATGAAGTTTAAAAAATGGTTTTTAGTTGTAGGAAACGTTATACTGTATTGTCTGCGCAACCAGTAAACATTACTCAACGTGAAATTTACACACTGGAGCTTTCCCATCAAGGGAGTGTAAATGACCGGTTGCTCAAAGATGCATGCATAATTATTTTTTATGAAGCACCCTAATGACCACATAATCTAAAAAGACTTTTAGGCCTGCCCATGGTGCCCTCAGTAGCACTAAGCTTTCCACTAGGGTAGCATCCTTGCCAGACACGATTTCCAAGCGACAATTTTCACACACACACAATAATCATCACTTTACTTAACATCACACACTGCACTATTTGTTACATACTTGCACTGTTATCTAGCGATAGCAATGGTGTTTCAATGGCCTTGCATGCCCAAACTGAAACAAAAGGGAGACAATTACAGAAAATGTACACACTGGGTGGCCATCTTGGCTTACACAACTGACTGTAGGCTTCAGCAGGAGGCATCGTGTACACATGGGATTGTTATACACGGCCACCAGAATTAATGCTCTAGAAAATTTGCAATCACTTCATCATCGTTATGGAAGAAATGGGTATACTTTTAGTTCACTGTTCTAGCGATTTATCACACAGAGAACAAACATAGAGTCAGGCCTGACTGCAGTGAGTCGAAGGTCAAAATGCCAAAACAAGGCTTACTCTGGAACTGGATGTCGGGCTTGGAACGGTCCCAAGTCCAAGCTCGCAGCTTACTCAAGTCAGGTTGATGTGGTCATGCTGTATACTAAATTGAGGCTCAAGCCTGACTCCACAAAGTCAGGCTCAGGTTGGGACTTGGGGCAAACCTTCAATTATTTTCAAATCTGCCAATCTCAGGCCTACTTTTGAATATTAAATTTGGCAAATAAGGAAAGATAAACAAAGAGGTTTTATGAAACATTACATACCTACAGTCAGTTGTCATCATCTGCTTGGGTATCTTCATACTGAGGCTTGGTTAGATCACATCTTAGTTTTCAAAAACTATACATGCATTACTATCACCTATATGATAATGCTTCCTTTATTTTTGTCCCAAAACTAACAAGACATATGGAAAAAATAAATACACATAAATATAAAATATAGTTCTGGAAAAAAACTCTGTATACTGACTTTTCAGTAACATTAAAGTTGGTAAACTATAAAATTTGAAAAGCGCAGTACGAGAATTGCATAATAAGCTACTGCGTTATCATCATTTCCAATAATGATGGACAATCACTGTAAGAATAGACTACAGTGGGGCCGCTCGGGTAGCGTTTTTTTGGGTAGCGAATCCACGGGTAGCGACAGGAAAGAAACTATCTCATAGCGATTAATGCTGCACAGTTAGCGAAAATCCGCTAGGCATTTACCACGTAGCAAGCAGGTGGGCAGAGTTGCCAAAGTCGGAACCTAATTCAAAAGCAATACTGGGCGAATATCATCTGATCTGATCTTAATGCTGATGGTGTATGCAAGCCGACCTTCATTTGTAGCGGGCGATGGGCTGAGTTGCTAAAGTCGGACCCTTGTAACACTGACAGTGAGAGCGAGTCTATCCTCATGCTGATGGTGCACAGTTAGTGAAAATCCGCTAGGTATTTAACATGTAGCTAGCAGGTGGGCAGAGTTGCCAGGGTCGGAACCTGATTCAAAAGCAATACTGGGCGAATATCATCTGATCTGATCTGAATGCTGATGGTACATGGGAGCTGATCTTCATTTGTAGTGGGTGGATGGGCAGAGTTGCCAAGGTCGGACCCTGGTAACACAGACAGTGAATGCAAGTCTATTCTCAGTCAGTTCATTGACCCATTGCTTATCCATGAGCCGTGTGTTCATTCAACCCTCAGTCTCTCCATTGTTAAAGTTTTTTGTGACCTTCCATTTATTGTCTGGGGATTGAGTGCTCTATCATGGCTTCAACTTCGGTGGCTGCCCCCTGTTCAGCTCGAGGAGGACCCATATGATGGTTGGGAAGTGAGGAAACAGAGGCCCATCACATCGAGAATGAAGTTTGTTTGCATGTGTTAAGACGTGAGGGACAAGAGAAAGATGAGTGATGAGAGATGGGGAGTGAGCAGAGTCAGGTCTGTGGTCGCTAGGTTGCTGCAGTACAGTATCCACCAAGTACAACAGTAATTTCAACAATAAATAGCAAAAATGATTTAAAAGATGTTTATCCATTAGCATGTTAAGTTTATTTTATTAGTGTTCACAGTAGGAATTTAGGGTTTCGTTGGAGTGTAGTACAGGTATTTATTTTTTAGCGGTTCTAGCAAGGATGAGAGAGAGAGAGTGAGCAGTGTCAGGGCCGTTTCGCTAGGTTGCTGCGGTACAATAGCCACCAAGCACGACAGTAATTTCAACAATAAATAGCAAAAATGATTTAAAAGTTTGTTTTCCATTTGCATGTTAAGTTTATTTTATTAGTGTTCACAGTAGGAATTTAGGGGTCGTTGGAGTGTAGTACAGGTATTTATTTTTTAGCGGCTCTAGCAGGCTGCCACGGTATGGTAACTACAATTGATAACAGTATCGTCCTCATCAGCCACTGAGGCCCACTGTAGGACCGGCCTGTAGGTGGCACTCAAAACGAATTAAAAGTAAGTTTGTTAATCTTCTTTGAATATGTAATATACTATCTTATTACTGAAGAAATATGACGTGATATTAATGGTTTATGGAGGAAATTAGGGATATACCTGAAGGAGTCAGGACTGTAGTTCATTGACCCATGTGAAAATATGTATCTTAAGCTTTTCTTATAACTAATCTCCAACTATCTCTCTCCTACCAAATTTTACAGTTTTAAATTTTTCCTTTACCTTTCCTTTTGGGGGAATGCCAATATCTAAGCGATACTGACGGGTGGAAGGTGAACCTCCCCGCAGTTACCCAAAGAAGAAGAAGAAGAAGATTGTTTGTTTATCCAGCAGTTACCCAAAGAAGAAGAAGAAGATTGTTTGTTTATCCACACACCACGCATCCATTCAATTTGTCACAGTCTCTCGCCATTGTTGAAGTTTTTTTGTGACCTTCCATTTATTGTCTGGTTACTGGCTTCAACATCGGGGGCTGGCCCATGTGGTGGTTGTGGTCCAGGGAAAAAACAGGAAGTACTGGTAATGTAAAAGTGACCGAAAAGGCCAGACAATACATGTGTGGCAAGCCAAAGAAACAATACTGCGTGGAAGAAAAGAAAAAGATAACTTTTTGAATACTGTATGTAGTATACGTTTATCTTATTACAGTACTGTACTGAACAAATATGACGTGATACTGATGGGTAATGGAGGAAATTAGGGGTATAGCTGAAGGAGTCCAGGACTGTATTAACTTTTTTAGGTAAGAAGTTTGCCCCTCGGGTAGCGATTTCACGGATAGCGGCCATTTTGGTGGACTAATAAGGTCACTATCCAAGGGGCCCCACTGTATATTAAAATCTATACAATAATGAAAGATAGTAAAGAATTGCATTACATAGTTTAAATTATCATAATACAGTAAACCGTCAAAGTGGTAGGTGGAGGCACTCACTATCCACTCACTCCATGTAGAGCTGCTTTCAGGTGACGGTCCATCTCTCTTCTTTTCCTGTTTCCGTCCTTCCTCTTCTGTCTTCTTTTCCTCCATTCTTCCCTCATCCTTTTGTCTGCAGGTGACTCTACATTGAGTGACAAGCCAAATGGTTTCCTGTACACCAGGAAACCATTTGCAGTACCTTCACTCTTTTCTTGATGTATACTCTAGTGAAATTTCATTTCACGATGGCAAGGGAATGTTTTTTACTAGGAGTCTCGCGATTTTCACTCGATTTTCACAAGCCTCCACATCTCCTCAGCCACTTATTTTGAGCCGACGTGTTTGTGACGTCACAAACAGGTGGTAACTAACCACTGCTCCCAGCCTCGGAATTCATCTTCAAGCCCCATGAAGCAGTTCAGCCTAAGTGTCAATGTTAGCAAATTCTTTGTTCAGTAATATATGTCTGATTAACTGTATGTAATTTATAGTAGGGGGAAAGGAGGTCCGGATGATGATGATGATGATGATGATTGTGTCATTAATGGGTAGCTAAGGGGGAATGAGGTGGCTAACCCCAGAACTAATTACCACTTATTACATGTAAAGTATACACACGAATTTCGCGAGTTTTAGTTTCGCGCCCTAATTGCAGTACCAATTAGGCACGAAACTAGTGAGGGTACTGTACTACGCTGGGTGGTAACCAAATAACCAAATTATGGCGCCTGGTGGTTTAGTGAGTAATTCAGGCACTCCAACAGGATTGAACTGGTGCAGGTTTATACTCAAGGGATGGTTGGAGTTCATTGTTCATGTAATGCCACTAGGGATGAGTAAGGCTGCTCACTCTCACCTTACACATCAGGACCAATTTGCCTAGCCCCAGGCTGCGACGTTCCTTGCGGGGCAACACAGGATTAGATGCCAATGATGATGAGTAAACCCTCGATATACAGAACCCTCTATTAACGAATTTCAATTTTAACAACCAACTTGAGCTGTTTGAACGTTGTGTTCATTTAACGAATTTTTGCTCGGTAAAAGAATGGACATCCGGGAAACCAACCAGGGCGAGGTACCCCCCCCATACACACACAGGAACAGAGGAGTACATTTTTTTTTACAAAGTACAGTAAAACCTCGATCTAACGAACCTCAGTAGACCGGAATTTGCTTTTATCGGACTCGAGGAGCTACCGGACTAAATTCCTATATATCGGAAAAAGTCCGATAAAGCCAGAAAGCAGTCCAGACTTCCTGACAACTTCAGCTATGTTCACCACAATAAGACAAGTAAAAGACATGTTTTTCAGTGCACAGTACAGTATTATTATACCATTTGATTAATGTAGTCAAGGTATAACACAGTACAATACTGCAATGGTGATGAAAACCACTGATGTAATCCGGACTAATGTCTGATATATTGGAAAGAGTCCGGATTAGCAGGGGTAAATCCGGATGTCGCTTTCATTGGAATTTCGCATTTTTCGGACTGGCTTGGGTCCCAATTAGTCCGTTATAGTGAGGTTTTATTGTACATCTCTTGTGAAATCTGCTTCCAAGAAATTAGGTGTGCTAAGCTGATTCCGAAATTTCTTTACCCCTGCACAGTTAAGCTTGTACACGGGTTTTATTCGCCCATGTATGGAGTACAACTCTCATGTGTGGGGAGGCTCCCCACATGCAGCTCTTCTCAATAGGGTGGAGTCAAAGGCTTTTTGTCTCATTAACTCTCCTCCTCTTACTGATTCCCTTCAACCTTTGTCTCTTCGCCGCACTGTTGCATCTTTATCTCTCTTCTATCGCTACTTCAACGGTCACTGTTCCTCTGAACTGTCTGCTTGCATCCCTCCACCTCTACGACAGGCACGTAGTACCCGTCTAGCAACAAACTCTCATCCCTTTTCTGTCCAACTCTCTAATGCAAGAGTTAACCGTTACTCCCAGTCCTTCATTCATGCAACTGGTCATCTCTGGAACTGTCTTCCTCTGTCTGTATTTCCTACTTCCTATGATCTCCAGTCTTCCAAACGCAGTGTGTCCAGGCATCTCGAAATGAACGGATCTTGAATTTGGCTCTCTTTTGTATTGTTTTTGCTTTTGGAAGGAACAGTATGCAGGCCTGTGGCCTTTGGTTCCTTCTTCCTTGCATAAAAAAAAGAAGAGAAAAAAAAGGTAGAACTGATTGCATTGGAAACAAATATATCTGAAGTGAAATTAATTGTGGCAAATTTATACATGCCACCCAAAACAAACACTTGGGAAACAGGCGAATATGAAGACATGGCACAAAGTACAATTCAGAGTTTAAAAACATTACTACATAGAATGGAAAAGAAATCTGAAAGAACTATATTAACTGGTGATTTCAATAAAAATAGAAATAGAAATAATTTAGATGTAAAAATGCCATGAAAGCTGCTGGGATCAAAAGCTTCTAGATCTTGTGCTGGAGTTTTTCCTAACACAGCATGTAAAAGGAAACACACACACACACACACACATACACACACACAAGAGCAATTGATGTGCTACAGGAGAGAGATGGTTGGGTGGATTGTGTGTATTTAGATCTGGAGAAGGCCTTTGAAAAGGTACCCCACAAGAGATTAATGTGGAAATTAGAGCATATAGGAGGACTGACAGGTAACCTCATGGAATGGATGAAAGACTTTTTGAGAGACAGACAAATGAAGACAGTAATATAGGATAGGACGTCTGGATGGAGAGAAGTAATAAGTGGTGTCCCACAGGGCTCGGTGTTGGCGCCACTAATGTTCCTGATTTACGTAAATGATACGGTAGATGGAGTGAACAGTTATGCAAGTCTGTTTGCTGATGACGCAAAGACCTTGAGGAAGGTAGAGGTTGAAGGGGACTGTAAAATGCTGCAGGAGGATCTGGGTAGGATACATGATTGAAGCCAGATGTGGGAAATGAAATTCAACGCAAAAAAATGTAAAATATTGGAAATGGGTAAAAGCACCAAGAGACCATCACTAAATTATTTGATGGGTAATGAACCAATCACAAAAGCGAGAGAAGAGAAAGATTTAGGAGTGCAGGTCCAGGATAGTTTGTCACCTGAAAAACACATTAACAAGATAGTTAGAGAGACATACAAACTCTAGACCAACGTAAGAGTGGCATTTCATTACATGAATGAAGAGATGATGAAAAAATTGATAGTGGCCATGATCCGCCTCAGGTTAGAATATGCAGCAGTAGTGTGGTTCCCACACAAAAAGAAAGATATAAACAAGATTGAGAGAATACAAAGAACAGCAACTAAGATGGTCCCCAGTCTGGCAGATCTGTCATAAGTAAGAGGCTAGAAAGGCTGGATTTGCCTTCCTCAGAGGAAAGGAGAGAGAGGAGTGACATGATTGCAGTGTTCGGGACCATGATGGGAGTAGATAAAATTGATAGAGAAGATCTGTTTGTATGGGATAAGAGTGCAACAAGAGGACATGGACTGAAACTGAAGAAGCCACGTTGCTTGAAGGACATCAAGAAATATAGTTTTCCTTATAGATGCACAGACCTGTTGAATAGCCTGGACAAAGAGATCATCCAGTCTAAAAATTTAAACGAGTTTAAAGCAAAATTTAACTTACTGAGAGAAGAGACGGGACCCCACGTGCGTAGCTCATTTCCTGAATATCACAATTAGGTAAATACAATTAGGTAAATACAAAAGAGGACTTGACGATCCATCAGTACTAGATCTTATACTTACTAGGCAAGAAAATGAAAATGACAATATAATGTATCACCCTCCATTCGGCAAAAGCGACAATACAGTACATTATTAACCCACCGAGTCCCACCAACGTACGATGCACATCGCTACTTTTTTCCATGGACAGACCCACTGACGTGCATCGTACGTCACTCACTTGCAAGGCCCATTGTGTACACATTTTTCAACATTCGCGGGTGATTTTTGGTATGCATATGTGGGAGACCTTCCTCTACCTGCTGTTAAGCAGGGATACTGCCTGGCCCCACCTAACCTCCCCCCACACTGGGCAATTCACCTGTTAGCAGTAACCTGGCCAGTAAAGGTATGTTCCCCCACGTTCTCTACAATGACGAAATTCACAGTGAAAGTGATTCCTGAGGTGGAGGACAGAGAAACAAAGAAGCTAGAGGTAGAAACAAACAGAAGTGATGAGGTGGTAATGTTGTAAAGGAAGGTGCCATATACTGGGGTTTTGGGTGAGTGAACTATGCTTTTATCGCCTATATTATTGTGTGAAAAATATAGACGTACTACAAATAAATTCGCACCAAATAAATAAATAAATACGAAATTTAAAGTGGATTGACTTAGCTAACCCTTCCATAGTTCAATTTCTTTAGCCAGGTAAGAAGGAAAACGTAAGGGTAAATGACACCTGTATCAACATTTTTAACCTCAGGAGGACGATTTCTCTATGAATTTCCAATGTTTCTCACCAAAAGCGGAAGTTTGAGCAAAAAAAAAAAAAAAAAAAGTTGAAAACTGGTCGTGATCTGGGGGTAGGCTGGGTAAAAAACTGGTCGGGACTGGGAGGGTTAAACTGTAACTTCAGGACTGCATATGAAGTTAACAGTAAGAAGAGTTACAAAGAGTCTAAACTACAAAAAAGACAACTATTATGACCTGAAGAAGTGCTTCTTAGAAATAGATTGGGAAAAGGAGCCTAGACGACAAGATTTAAATATTATATTTAGAAAATTCTGTGATCTTTATGAAACAGGAGTCCAAAATTGCATCCCTCAGCACAAAGAAACAGGAAAGAAAATAAAGAAATGGTTTAGTACAGAATATAAAAAATCAAAGGCAAAAACAGAGACTTGCTGTGGAATAGGTAGAGAAGACATAATAGCGAGGGGGCATACAACAAGTATAAACATGTAAGATACAGAGATAAGTAGGGAGATGCAAAGACAGTTTGAGGAAGACATTATAAATAAAAGTAGTGACCAACCAAAGCTATTTTACTGCTACATCTGAAGCAAAACCAAAGTTAAAGATAAAGTATAGTCCATTATAGATGAGGAGATGATGTATACACAAGAGAAAGGTATCTGTAAAGCACAAAATAAAAACTTCCAATCAGTTTTTACAAAAGAAAACAATTTTGAAAGAGATGATTTGGAACATGCATACCCACATGTATTACCAATAATCACTATTATCCGGACGTCCAATATTCAGACACCCCACTGTCCGGACATTGTTGGCTTGGGTGTTCAGAAACCAAAAATGCCAAAAAATTGAAATATAAAAAATCTGATTTTTTTTTTTTTACCAGTAAGTTTGAATTTGGGGCACAGTGCTGAACAGCTGCGTTTACTATAGCTTACTGCGCTCCCCTTCCCCTCCCCAGTTCCATCTCAACTGCCATAACGAATATACAGTTGTCGGGATGGCTGGAGGAAGTGTTCGTTTTTGTTTAAACAATCATACTAGTGATTAAGTGCAGTTCAACACTGGATTACTGTACAATCGCCCAAAGTAGTGATGACTCGCTTTCATTAAGTTTCGGACAAAACTTCCTGGGTCTGGCAACATTCATTTAGGGGACGGAAACAGTCTTTGCCTGCCCTGCAAACATTATTTATGGTGTAAAAAAAAATAATCTTGTGAAAATACTAGTTAAGTTTAGCCTTATTTTTTTTAATAGATCAATCAAAAAATAAATAAATAGTGACATCTGGCACGTTTTCATGACTCATGCCAGCAGTTACCAATGAAACGATTTTCCCGCTAAATGTAAAGATTTCAAAAGCAGTCTAGCTGGTATAAAATTATTACATTTCTCTAGCTTTTTTTTTTTTCAGGTCGCCCATTTTTTTTTCAGGTCGCCCTTTTTTTTTTTTTTTAGGTCTTGCCCATTTTTTTTTTCCGTTAATTTCCCTCAGTCTGGCGGATATTTTACTGCATCTGAGACTAATTTAGCGAATTTAAATAATTCTTCCTTTGGCAACAGTGCACGGCAGGTCTTCCGTCAGTTATTACCACGCCAGGGAAGGGAGAGGTTGTCTCGACCTTTATCACAGTTCCCCCCCTCCCCCTTATTTTTAATATAATGTTTTTGGTTTTAATTATCTTGACTGTCGCATTCATGCTTTTGACTATCAACCTCTCCCTCTTTAGTTCTTCCATGCAACTGCCCTGCATGTTTTATAACATGTTGGAATTTCGTGTGAATAAAAATGACCAGTTTTCCACTTATGATTACATTGGTTTCACTAACGTACCTGAATGCTGGCAGATTAATTTGCTTCTTGATAGCAACACAAGTGGTAAGTACTGTAGTTGTTCTTGGGCACACGTATTAATCCGTCTGTCTTGGTCTTGTGCTACGAGGGGCTCCAGTAGCAAATTTCCAGTGTTCTACCTCTATATCGCTTATCTGTCAGTTAACTGTCAAGGTGCCAGTATATCTGTCTTACTGGAATATTTGCTAAATAAAGAGCAATAATCTGCTTGCACCGATAGGCTGTAGTTTCTTGTTGATCAATCTTGCTTTCAGGCTTTCAGCATTTACGGGTTTACCCGTGTGAATATCATCTTGCATAGAGAATTAAGTGTGGATAATAATATATCTTTAGATGTTTATTTTTCTGATTTGATGGCACTAATGATTTCGAATTACAATTATCTGCAGGTTTTATTTTATGGGACATACTTCCTTCAGTATTGTTGATTTTGAATGGAAAATAAGTATTACGAGAGTTTCTCCGCATTTTATCCCTGAAACTGTTGAGTGATAGGGAGTGCGTTTCACATTCTTTCGTACTGCTAAGCCTCAACTTTGGTGTATTGTGGTTTCTTCTTCCGTAATGCGAGATATACATGGTAAAAACACTAATATATTACTTTTTGGTGTTGTTTACCCAAATGCTGCTCTTTCCGGTGTGCAATATAGAAAATATAACATGGCCGTGACAGTTGCCAGATACTACTTTCTGAGCGAAAAGTACTGGGAATCAGGTCATCACTTCTTTGGGCGATCGTACATGCTTCAAGACCATTGTCACCACTGTCAGAGCCTTAGAGGTGGGGTAATATTCGTAACAGCCACCATGGACAGGTAAGTACAGTCAATGCCAAATATTTTCCATAATCACTTCTAAATCCTCATTCTCTGGTTACATTTTATTTATTTCATGCATTGTGTCCCATATCTGGGTGCATAGGCTGTGAAAAAGGTGATTTGCAAAGTGATTTTCATGTCTGTTACCTATGTTCACTATGCTGTCAGCTGGTGAACATATTTGCCATACTCACTTCTAAATCATCATTTTCTTGTTAAATATCATTTATTTCATGCTTTGTGTCCCATATTTGAGTGCATAGGGTGTGAAAAAGGTGATTTTCATAGTGATTTTCATGTCTATTACCTACGTTCACTATGCAGTCAGCTGGTGAACATATTTGCCATATTCACTTCTAAACCATCATTTTCTGGTTAAATTTCATTTATTTCATGCTTTGTTTCCCATAGTTGAGTGCATAGGCTGTGAAAAAGGAGATTTTCATAATAATTTTCATGTCTGTTACCTACGTTCACTATGTTGTCAACTGGTGAACATCTTTGCCATGCTCTATCTATCTATCTATTGCCTGACGCCTCAATCCCGCATGGGGTGGCCACAAACAAATCGCCTCCATGTCACTCTGTCCCCTGCCATTTCACTACCACGCTCCCAACTCACACCCCCCTCTCTCATATACCTCTACACTCCATCCGTCCATCTCATCCTCGGCCTCCCCCTCCATCTCGCCCCTTCCACCTCACTCACATACACTCTCCTCCTCAGTCTTTCACTCTCCATCCTCTCCACATGCCCAAACCACCTTAACGTGTTTCTCCTAATGCTTCTCATCATGTCCTCAACCACACCACAATGCTCCTTCACTTCCTCATTTGTTAGTCTCTCTCTCCATGTGACTCCACATGTTCCTCTCAAATAACTCATTTCCACTGCTCTCTCTCTTGACTTCTGTCCTTCCAACAGGGTCCAAGCTTCACTTCCATATGTTCGAGTTGGTATCACAATAGTGTCATGTAACATCTTTTTCACTTCCATGCTCACCTCCCTGTTTCTTATCACTGCTTTCAACGAACCAGCAACCTTCCTTCCCTGCTGCACTCTTTCGAGCACTTCACCCTCCAGACTCCCATCCTTACTCATCACACTGCCCAAGTACTTAAATTCATTCACATTCTACATATCCTTCCCATCAAATCTCATTGTACATTCACTGGCTTCACTTCTCTCGAAGACCATCACTTTACTCTTCCCTACATTCAC
>JAGKTI010010103.1:0-14385 GCA_018397915.1 Birgus latro
GAGAGGGGGGTGTGAGTTGGGAGTAGGGCAGTGAAATGGCAGGGGACAGAGCGACATGGAGGGAATCTGTTTGTGGCCACCCCTTACGGAATTGAGGCGTCTGGCAATAGATAGATAGACCTCTCTCTTGTTCTCCAGAAGTATGCCTCGAGGGAGAATTAGGTGAACAGAATTCTCATGGAGGTGGACAACGCACCTCGCCACCCTCCTGCGAAGGACTGGGCAAGCAACATAGAAGTAGTGATCCTGCCCCCCAATGCCACGTTCTTGTTGCAACCCATGGACCAAGGGGTGATCATGATGTTTAAAGCCTATTACCTCAAGCACACTATGGAGCAGCTGGTGAGGGCCTGTGACAGCGACGACAAGATGACGAAGCAATCCTTCTGGAAAGGCTACACTATATGCCATGCCATAGAGAACATCACAGGTGCATGGCAGGAAGTTAGCCACTCTACCATGAATGGTGTGTGGCGGAAGCTGTGGCCGAAGTGTGTTCACTCCTTCACCGGCATCCCCAAGGGCGTGTGAGCTCCGCTGGTGCAATGTGTGCGGCAGAAAACTGTTCAACTGTTGCATGAGGCGGGCTTCGGAGGACATGGAGGAGGTCATGGAAAGCCACAGGGAGGAGCTCAGCAATAAGGAGCTCCTCAATATGGAGATTCAGTGGGCACACCAGGAGGCACAGGAGGAGGAGGTCGTCCCTGAGGTGTGAGCCCTCAATATGAAAATTCTGAGGGAGATGGTGACCAAGGTTGATGAGGTCATCGCACTTATTTGCACACGTGACCTTCTTCCAGGACTAAGCAGGAATGCATCTGATCGGCTGGAGGAGGCAATGAAGGTGTACAGGACGATGCTGGAGGAGAAGAGGGCGGCCAGGCCGACTACAATCACTGCCTTCTTCAAACAGGCCCTCACCACACCAGCAACCCACAAGGATCTCTCCAGCCCTCAACCAGCAGAGCATCTCCCAGCCATCGACTAGCAGAGCAATTCCAAGGGCCTTCTCCCGCCGAGGACGTGCTCGGCCCCTAGTGCTGGACCTCGCCTCCAGCCATTTTCTGTCTCCCATGTCACCCGTTTCCACTGCAGCATTCCGGCACTCCACTGCTGCCTTCCTTGCCCCAGCCTTGATCTCTCATACCACTTCGGCCACTGCCTCTGTCAACCTTCGCCACGATGTGAGCAACTGCATCTGTCTCCCTCACTACCTCGTCTGTCATCGCAGTGGTCTCCCTCGCCACATGACCAGTCATTGCAGCTGTCTCCCTCACCACCTCCTCTGTCCTCGTATTGCACCCCATCGCCACCGTCTGAGTCATTGCATCATACACCATTGCCACCCTGAGAGCCAGTGCATCAATCTCCTGCTACCAACACCCCACCTCGCCAGCCTCCCCCCAACCCTCCCACAGAAATAGTGTTTGAGGAGTGTGAGGAGTGAGTGAGTGCTAGGGAGCACCACATGTCCCCTAGCCTCGGAGGGGATAGCAAGGATGACGACCAGGACTGGACATGGACTTACAAGAAGTGGGTGATGAGAGGCATTTGATATTTCCTGACATATTTCTAATGATATTCAGATTTTGTTTGTTGTTTTAATGAGTTATTTACAGGTGTTAGGCTTAGCTTAGCTTACTTTACAGCTGTTAGGCCATATAGATTGCCTTTAAACTTGTTTTTGAACTCACTGGGTGGGTTTAGGATGTGGTTGGGGGGGAAACCCAAGGCTTAAAAATGCATCCCTATACATGTTAAATCTACCCCGAGATACAATACCCTGCCGAGCAATGGGTTTTACTTAACCAATTGCATCGTTAAACCGAGGTATACCTGTACTGTACTGTGATGACCATAGCTGAAGTGGTCAGGCAGTCCGGACTGCTTCTGGCTTTATCAGACTTTTTTCGATATGTAAGAATTAAGTCTGGTAGCTCCTCGAATCTGATAAAAGCGAATTCCAGTCTACTGAAGTCCGTTATATCAAGGTTTTACTGTACTCAGATTTCATTTTATGTGACATTTCCCCTCAGCAATGGTGATTTACGATGTAAAACATGCATTACGATAGTTTCTCCGCATTTTAACTCTGAAACCGTTGAGCAATAGGTTGTGTGTTTTCATATTCTTTCGTACGGTCATAGCCTCAACTTTAGTATACAGTATTGTGGTTTCCTTTCACGTGATGCAAGATATACTGTATGCATTAACAGCGCTTATAGACTGATTTCTGGTGTTGTTTAGCTAAATACTGTTCTTTCCGGTGTACAATAAACGAAATACAACTATGCCGTGGCAGTTGCCAGATGTCATTTTCCAAGGGAAAGATACTGGGAATCAGGTCATCACTTCTTTGGGTGTTTGTACATACTGTGATATGCAAACTGAAAAATAACTCTTCAACTCAAAAAACCAATGCATGGTCGGCTGAACTGTGCCTTAAGCATTTTGAATCAGGTTTTACTTTATCCAAAACTTGTATCACACCACTCCATACCTAACAAACTCTTACTGTATTGTGCTCTACCTATTCTACACACATGCAGTAATGCATGGAGTAGTCACTGGGTACACTACACATTCAGCAAACAGGTGAGTTGGAAATATTAAAGAAATTATGATAAAAATCAGTTTGCCAAATTTTTCAAAGCCAAGAAAAAAGCTGCAACTGCATACATAAAATACAATACTCCAAAGTTATAAAAGCATCACAAGTATGGAATGCCACTTATACGGAAATCTGTACAGTACAAAAACAAGCAAAATGAGACAAGGGATTATGTTCTCTAATGTTTTCAATTATTATAAAAAATTTTGTATACATAACAATTACATAGTATTGCATTTCAGTAAATTTAATAGTGTTTCTTTAATAATTCAACAGATTGTGTTTTGTGTTATTAAAAGGATTTGTGTTGGCATATAAGACAGAATGTTTCCTGATATCCACATCTGCTGATGAGGAAACACATAATGCACAATTTAACCCTTAAGACTGCCTGCACTTTTGCTAAGATAAGCGAGGAAGACATTCAGAGCCACTGAGTACTGAAAATAAAAGAGAGTATATTGCACTAACACCAAACACAGCAAGTGATTTAGTATTTGCTACCTCTGAGTAATAAGGAAAACAACAAATTGTACAAAAAATGTCTACATTTACAGCAGACAAAATGTGTATGAATGGTGAGCCACTCACACAGCTGTTGCAGGTCTGGTGTAACAAGCTTCAGTCCATAAATATTTTTATGACTCTGGAAAAGAATTAGTGCATGGAGCACTTATTAGCTTATAAAAGAATAAGGCTCCTTCATAAAAGAATACAATTTTGTCTAACACTCTCATTTACAAAGTAAAACTTGATTTCAGTTCTCAGAATGAAAAGCATTCATCAATTACAGAAATTACATATGCAATGCACATCAACCTTTATCTTAACAGGGTCATAGGTTGTACGATTTAAAGTACAGATAAACATCACTCATTAAAGAAGCACTGATTTTCAAGTTACTATTTCCACTGTAATATGTGAGCAACTTCAACCACAATACAATTATGGATAAAAATCTTAGAAGGCATAACCTTGCATACACTACAGGAGACTACTTGAAGAGAGGAAACGCTACTGTAAGTTACACGGCAGGAGAATCTGTGGCCGGTGCACATCACCAACACAAACACTGGCCCTTTATTACGCATGGCACACACACTTCATTTAGATTTATAACATACAAGTCTGACATAACATATTGTGCATTTAATTTGTGAGGTGGGTAATGGTGTCCAGCAGTACAAAACATAATCTCAAACTGAAGGTGTTTTTGTGTAGTTTTTTCCTCCACAACTTCTCTCTCCAAAAACTCTCACCCCTTACTTTTCAAATATCCATCTCAGAAACCACCGGCTGAAGTGTCCTGCCAAAGTATAAATAATACTTTGGTGTCTAAATTGTGCACTTGGGAATGTGATGAGCAGACTGGCCCCATGAGAGGCTGAGGGGGAAGGGAGGAGCCGGGGCAGGACAGGATGCAGAGTTTGATCTCTAAAATAGCCCACAGTCCTTTAGGTTGTTTTTGATAATCACATCCGTCACAGCATCAAACACAAACTGAAATGGAAATACTGCTCTCATAATCTAGGTAGAGTAGTGTACATAATACTTAATTCAAAACACTTTGGAATAAAGTGGTAAGTTATCACATAGTTAACACTTTTTAACTTATTATTATTATTATTAAATAACTGCATAGGCATGGAAAATTTATGCAACTCCAAGGCAAATATACGAACTGAGACTAGTACAGTAACCTTGCCCCGAACGCATTCTCGCCATATGCGCTCGCTATTATACATGGTAAGTTCTGGGATACGTATAAGACAATGTAAGATAAAAGAACCATCACAAAACTATATATTTACGCAAGACAGGCCTCTGAAAGGCCAAACCCTCGAACATCAGTGCAGCGCACACGGTTTGTTTTGATCATGTGATTTGCTGTACTGCTTTTCCACAGTACAGACAGGCCTCTGAAAGGCCAAACCCTCGAACATCAGTGCAGCGCACACGGTTTGTTTTGATCATGTGATTTGCTGTACTGCTTTTCCACAGTACTGAATTTGAAGCTAAATATTTACATTACTGCTCTGGTAAGTTTATGTGAAAGTTACAGTACTATTAAATAACGTTAAAGCAAGAAATAAAGTCCTATAACCAGTTTACCTGACAGGCATCGGAATATTGTATTGCCTTTTCAAATTGTTCGTTAAAGATTTGCTGAACTGCTCTTCCACAGTACTGTATTTGTAGGTTAAATATTTACTGTTCTGGTATGTACTTGTAAGTTAAAGCACTTAAATAAGGTTAAACCATTAAATAAGGCCTTGTAACCAGTTAACCTGATTTATATGATTACCCATGATCAGCGGATTCCACGACAATTCGCTGTCAAGTCAATTCGCCATCAGGCAATTCCTTGTTGTAACAAGGATGATTCCCTGTCAGGACAATTCACACCCTGGACGATTCACAGTCATTCTATAAATATCTATCTATAGCCCGACGCCCTAATCCTGCAAAGGGTGGCTGCAGACAAAACACTCCCAAGTCACTCTGTCACCCACCATTTGCCTACCCTCCCGCCAGCTCACTCCCCCCTCCCTCATATACCTCTCAACTCCATCCCACCACCTCATCCTCGGCCTTCCTCTCCCTCTCCCTCCCTCCACCCCACCTGCATACACCCTCTTAGTCAGTCTTTCATTCTCCATTCTCTCCACATGTCCAAACCACCTCATCGTCAACCTGTCCCTCCATGTCACTTCACATGCTCCTCTCAAGTAACTCATTTCCACTGCTCTCACTCTTGACTTGTTACCCTCTAGCAAGGTCCATGTCTTGCTTCCATACGTCTGGGTAGGGATCATGATACTATCAAGCAGTGACTTCTTGACTTCCATACTCACCTCCCTATTTCTCATCACCACTTTCAATGAACCAACAACCTTCCGTCCTTGCTGTACCCTTTCAAGTATTTCATCCCCAAAACTTCCATCCTTACTTATCACACTGCCCAAGTACTTGAATGCACTCACATTCTCCATATCCTCACCATCCAACCTCACTGTGCATTCTGTGACTTCATTCCTATCAAACACCATAACTTTACTCTTGTTCACACTGATTTCAGATTCCTCTTCTTACATACTGTCCCAAATTCATTCACTAAACCTTGCAACTTCCCTTCATCTTCACTCAACAATACTGTATCATCAGCAAACAACAACACCGGAATCTTCCACATCTCGCCCTCATTCATTAGACACCCCGACATCCACTGCCCTACCTTGCACCTCCTTTACAACCCCATCCATATATATATATTAAACATCCATGGAGACATCACACAACCCTGTTTCAGTCCCACTTTCACTTAGCTCACCATCCACTCGGACAGTAGTCCTAGCTCCTTCATACATGCTCTTCGCAGCACTCAACAATTTCCCCTCCACTCCATATATTCTTAATACCTTCCACGTACCTTGCCTATCTATTCTGTTATAAGCTTTCTCCACGTCTATGAAGGCAGCATACACTTTCTTTCCCTTCTCTGGATACTTCTCCAGTAAACATCTTAGAACAAATATCTGATCTACACATCCTTTTCCTTTCCTAAATCCCCCTTGTTCTTCTCCAACTAACTCCTCTTTTATATGCCTAACCCTATCAATAAGTGTTCTACCATACATCTTTCCAGTCACACTAAGAAGGCAAATACCTCTGAGGTTACCAATTACTTCTCTCTCCCCTTTTCCTTTATATAAAGGAACAATTATACCTGATTTCCAGTCCTCTGGTACCCTTCCCTCTTCCCAAGCCAATCTCCACAACTTCCATATCCAGTCCACAGCAATCTCACCCCCATACTTCAGCATTTCACTGCACACTCCATCAATTTCGGGGGCCTTTCCCATTTTGATCTTCTTCAATGCTTCCACTACTTCCGCCCTCCTGATCTCTTCCTCTCTCCTCTCACCTCTTCTCCCAGCCATTCCCCAACCACTTATACCTGCTCTACTCTCACTCTCTACATTCAACAAATCCTCAAAGTGCTCCTTCCATCTCCTCAATTTCTCTCTCTTCTCCACCAGCAATCTATTATTCCCTTTCACTCACCTACTATTTCCCCTTTCACACTGTCTTACTTTCTTTACCTCCTGCCAAAACAATTTCACACTCTCCTTCCATTTTACACTCAGATTCCTCCAAACTCCTCATCCACTTTCTTCTTACTCTCCTTCACCAATCTCTTCACCTCTCTTCTCCATCTCACATATACCTCTCTCTTCTCTCACTCATCTTCTCCCCTACCTCTGCTCACTAGCCATTCACTATATGCCTTCTTCTTTTGTTCCAAAGCTTGTTTCACCTCATCATTCCACCATGCTGTCCCTTGCACACCCCTGCATCTCCTCCTCGCTCCATAAACCTCCTCACACGCTGCGCCTATCTCTTCCGTGAAAATCTTACATACATCTTCCCCCCCTTCCATCTGCTCTAACTCATACCTTCCCAATCTTTCTTCCACTATTCTCTTATACTCTGCCATTTTCTCACTATCTTGTAACTTCTCTACTCTTCTCACAGGAGCTATTTCCTCCTGTGTTCCCCTTCGTCTCTTCACCCACTTTCTTTGCAGCCTCACCTTGGCCATCACTAAGTGATGGTAAGAGATTCCACTCCCCCACCCTCTCCATACTCTTGCATCCAACACTTGTCTTCTCATTCGCTCATCCACACACACGTAATCTATCACTGCCTTCTGTTCTACAAGTTCACCATCCATCCTCCTCAAGACTCTCCATGTATACATGTGGATCATCTTGTGCCGAAAGTAGGTGTTGGCTATTGCCAACCCCTTACCAACACAGATGTCCACCAAGGCACTACCATTCCCATCCACCTCAGCTGGCACACCCCACTGACCAACCACTCCATCCACTCGTACATTCCCAACTTTGCCATTCATGTCTCCAATCAAAAACACTCTCTCGCTCCTCTTAAACTTGTCCATACATGCTTCTACACTTGCCCCAAACTCATCTTTCACTCTTGCCACACGGTCCATACAATCCTTGCATCCCCTGTTCCATACTCTCTTATATTCTCCTTCCACTTCTTGCTTATCATTAGACATACTCCCTCTCTTGCCCTCTCATTCTCATTGACTCCCGCACATATTCCTAAACCGTATTCCCATTCTCTCACCCTTTCACCTTTCCATTTAGTTTCAGTTAATCCACATACACCCAATCTTGCATCATCAAGCACCTGAACAATCTCTCTCTCTTTCACTTCATCATTCACTCCTCTTACATTCCACGTCCCCACCCTCAGGATGTCCTTTGTCCGTTCCGTAGTCGTCAACGTATGGTCCATCCTGGTCCAAGGCACTTTATTCGCTTGCTTAGTTAGTCCGTTTTACGGAGTGGGGCACTAACCCACCACCAATCCTTTTAGTCGCCTCATAGGACAAGCAGGGATACTGGGGGAGTATTCTTGACACCCCCCTACCCCAATCTTATGTCACCCCACAGAGGAGCGTAGAAGCCCGGGGCTAGGCAAGTTGGTCCTGACATTTAAGATGGGAGTAACCTGCCTCACTCATCCCTGAATGGCATTACGTGAGCAATAAACCCTAACCACCCCTTGGATATAAACCTTCACCGGCTCATTCCGATTGAAGCGCCGTAATTACCCACTAAACCAACAGGCGCCAAAATTTTGTTATATGGTTACCACCCGGCGTAGTAAATGGATTCCTGGTGTACAGGAAACCATTTTGCTTGTCACTCAGTGTAGAGTCACCCACAGGCAGAAGGACGAGGAAAGAATGAAGGCAAGAAAGACAGAAGAGGGAGTGTAAAGCCACCCATAGGCAGAAGGACAAGGAAAGAATGAAGGAAAGAAAGAAAGAATGAAGGAAAGAAAGAAAGAAGAGGAATGAAGGAAAGAAGGATGGAGGAGAGGAAAGGGCAGACACCCGAGAGCAGCACTACTTCGAGTGAGTGGATGGTGAGCGCCCCCCACCTACCACAATCTTTAATAACTATATTTCAGGGGGATCCATCAAAGTCTACGTTCAACAGCATAGGCTTTGGATATTATTTATTAGTTGCACCTTTAGTCAGTAATTAA
Organism: Birgus latro; assembly: GCA_018397915.1. Taxonomy (NCBI): domain Eukaryota; kingdom Metazoa; phylum Arthropoda; class Malacostraca; order Decapoda; family Coenobitidae; genus Birgus; species Birgus latro. The sequence goes on from JAGKTI010010103.1 coordinate 8,699, forward strand.
CTTGTTTCTTCCTCAATGTAGTCGCCTTTGAATTTTAATCTAGTGTCACCCATAGCTGTCATCACTGATGACGGTGAATTGTCTTTGTTATTGTTGTGACGGCAAATTGACTTGACGGCGAATTGTCCCGAAACCTTTTGCTCCCTAAACCCCCCATATGTGATGTTTTGATGTTATCTGTCATTGGTAATCAATATAAAGCACTTTAAGTGGTTAGAAGGTTTATTTAATGTTAAAACTTATAAATACAGTATTGCACAGCAAAACTTCAATATACAAATAAGTAAACACAAGGAAACATTCCGACGTCGATCAGTTTCGGGAAAATTCGCCATCAAGTCAATTCGCCTTGTGTTTACGTATTTGTATGTTGAAGTTTTGCTGTGCAGTACTGTATTCCTGTATTTGTAAGTTATAACATTAAATAAACCTTCTAAGCACTTAAAGTGCATGCATTATATTTATTATCAATGACAGATAACAGCAAAACACCACACTTGGGGGGGCTAGGGAGCCAAATAAGGAATAGTTCAAACTTACATGGTCTCGCATTGAATGAGCCTCAGTTGGAACAAAACCCACGCGTTTGGGGCGAGCTTGCTGTACACAAAAACGTGACCTATACTACCATACCTGTATATTGCTGGTGTCTGTGGCACATGTGAAGTGAGTGTAGATTTCCTTCTGGTCCTTCCTTTTGTTCAGACTCTCAAACTTCATCCTAATGTAATTTGCAGATTCTTCATAGGTGTTGTTACCTGATGTGATCAAAATTGGATACATAAATTTGGTAACACTCATTAATAATAACTACTGATACCTCAGATGATTCATGCTGCAAGATACCCTTATATATTACATTCAATCTTGCATAAAGTATTTTGTTGTGCCATGAAAAATCCTAGCAACAAATAAGTTAAAAATTATCCAGGTTAACTTTTTCACTGAATTAAAATCACTTAGCTATTTCAGACTAACATTCAGTTTTTTTGCTGATATGAAACATATCTTAGGATCAAAGGGTGAATTCTTTAAAGGCTCCCTTTCAATGGTTCTTATCTTCACTATCCTTCCCTCAATCTCTCCTGACTCTATGACAAAGCAATTTTTAAATCACAAACCATTCCATTCAATTTTCTCTTAATCATATACAGCACCCATGGTGCTCAAACATGCATCCTTCTGCTATGACATAACCTACCTTGATATTCAGGAAAACATATGGTCAGTGGAGAGTTAGTGATCTTCTCTTCAAACAAGTCTTTTTTGTTCAAGAAAAGAATTATAGATGTCTCCACGAACCATTTGTTATTGCAGATGGAGTCAAAAAGCTTCATACTCTCAATCATTCGGTTCATCTCTTCATCTTCTGCCAGTACTAAGTCATACCCTGAAAAAAAAAAAAAAAATTAACCTGCCATACCAATGCTTGAAAACAATAACCTTCACCAACCAACTCCAATCCCGTATTCACGCAACCACTGCCATCACAACTCAGCCCCAACATACAAATATTACACTGACAACAAAGGCCCATACTAGATATGCAATGCCTTGAACATGCAACATAAACATACTATAATTCAATGTTGATGGCCTCTGCTCTAGAACACCACAAACTGAAGACTTTCTTCACAAACACAATATATACATTCCACACTAGACATGAAACCACCTTCAATGCACAACACAGACATATTACAGTGAGACCTTGCTATAATGGACTAATGAGGGGAGAAGGCAGATGCTATTTCCAATTGTTCACTATGTAAAACAACCAATAGGGCCCCGCAATACCAGACCTAGGATCAGTATACATGGAAAATGATCTGGTAGGCATCCCATGTAGAACAAGTTATAAGACATCAATAATCAGTATTGAATGGGTTTGGCCTTTGTTCCTTGATATGAGGCATCTCATGGATGAGAGGCAACTGCACAACTCTGGGGACTGTCCTCTATCATGGGTGAAAGCACCAAGAGAAAAGTGACCTTACTGTCAGTGGTAGGAAGGCTCAAAGTTATGCAACCTTGAGATCACAGTCCTGTGTTTCATGTCCTGATTTTACAAGGCAGAGGGGTGAGTGTAGTGCAAAGTGCCAGCCAATGAGAGCACAAGTTACGGCTGGCCATATGTACTACAGCTAGCCATGTTTACTTCAGCCAGCTGGGCCAATCACAAGCACAGTAGCATGCCAGCTTGCTCAAACTCATGCCCGCTCCTAACAAGCAGTGATGCTGAGTTGCTTTTCTGTGGTCTTGTCATTTTGTGGCCATTTTAACCATTTTATAGTGAAAATGTCTACCTCAGAGGGAAAGGGAGAAATTCCACCCCACTGTACACCTGAAAATGGCAGAGCCACTCTGAAAATTGAAATGGGATGGCAGCTACAAGGAACAGAAACAATGGGAATACATACATGAGCTTGTTGCAGCATGTCTAACTAAAAATAATGATAAAAATCTCTAATTTATTAAAATCTTTAAATTTTATTTAAAAATACATTGCAGACTGAAGTTATTCATGTTTTGGTTTGTTTTCGTTTTCGTTTTTGAAGGCTCCAACATGTTGCATGTGTCGGCCTTGGTCACCTAATGGCGGCTCTCCATGCTGCTCAATCTTTGGCAGCCTCCCTGTTCAGTCCCTCAACCCTTAAGTCACGTTTAATGACCTCGTCCCATGTCTTTCTCGGTCTACCCCTACCAACCCCTCCCCCAATATTAACACTTCTCACCCTCTGTACCCAATTATCATCCCCCATCCTCTTCACATGTCCAAACCACCTCAGCCTACCTCTCCTCATCACAACACCAAGTCCCATCCTACCTCTCATCTCTTCCATCGTAAACCCAGCCCCCCCCCAGGCCTTGCACGCAGGGACGCACTACACATCCACCTAATCATTGTCATTTCTGTACGTTTAAGCCTGCGAATATCCTCTTCCTTTACTGCCCAGGTCTCACTTCCATACAGCATCACACTCCTAACACATGCTGCATACAAAGACCCCTTAGCACGTAAGGAGAGTCCTCTCAATGTCAGGAGAGGCAACAGCTCCCTAAACTTCTTCCAACCACTTCTCACCCTAGCAACCGAGATAACTCTAGCCCCAACTCTGGCACATAACATGTCTCCCAAATAACAAAACTCCTCCACACACTCAAGAGACTCACCAGCAAGTTCAATCCTTTCACGCCTAACAATCTCCACCTGCTCTCCCCGACACGCAGCACACATAAAATCAGCATTATCTCACAGTCTACCTCTAATACCACTGCATCTCTTGTGCACCCATTTATCACAAACACTACACAAGATGGAATTACTTCCCACACCCTTGTGGCAAACTGCACATGGCCACTCTCCCTCTCCTCTGTTTGTACCACCATCAACCTTAGATATCATCACTATTGTTTTATCTGCATTTACCCTTAAGACCTTGTGCCCCATACAATCTCTGCACTTCTTAAATCTTTCTTCTACCTCCTTTTCATTCTCTGCAATCAACAACAAATCATCAGCATACAACATCTCCCACGGGAGTCCATCTCTGAAGTCACGTGAGAGGGCTTCAAGCACCATGATAAACAACAAGGGACTCAAAACTGACCCCTGATGCACACCAACATTCACGGAAAACTCATCACTCAAAACTCCATTCACTCTTAACTGGGTGTGAGCACCCACGTACATGGCCATAACCACCCTAACCAGTCACTCTTCCAACCCCAGCTTTCTCATTGCCCACTTCACCACCTCTCTAGGGACTCTGTCAAAGACCTTTTCCAAATCAACAAAAACAAAATACAATTCCCTTTTCTTTCCAATATATTTTTCCTGAAGCTGTCGATCAATGAATATGGCATCAGTGGTCCCCCTGCCTGGCATAAACCCAAACTGCATCTCATCGATATTCACTCTTTCTCTAATCACACCTTCTAGAACTCTCTCCATTACTTTCATTATCTGATCTAAGAGCTTTATACCTCTGTAATTTCCCCTTTCCAGGGCATCACCCTTCCCACTGTACACATTTACAATTACACTCCTCACCCAATCATCTGGGACAACACACTCATATATAATCATATTTATCAGGTCAGTGACTAACCTCACTCCAGTATCTCCTGAGGCCTTCAACATTTCGGCAGTCAACCCAGACACACCTGCCGCCTTCTCCACCCACATCCTGCCTATTGCCTCACTCACAGTAGCAGCGTCAATCAAAGGCCAAGGGCCAAACACTGGATCTGCTGGCTCCAAACCTTCCCTATCCCAGTCAAACTACTCATTCAGCAACTGGCTATAATGCTCTCTCCATGCATCTTTAACCCCTACAACCCGGGGTTGTCGGAGGCGTGTCAGGCCATTCCCGTGGGGATATTCGCGCTCCGACAGACTTTTTAAAAATATTTGCCAAAAATCAGTTATTAGCCCAAGAATATTATAATAACATATGCATATGGCACATACCTTCAGCTTTCTCCTGGGATGTTTTTTTTAGCACTCGTCGACTACACTAGGACTTGTGGAGACTTCTGAGGTTGGGTAACTACGTCTCCACTTTACACTTCCCGACATCCCCTAATCTGAATACCACTGCCTCATATTATCACTAGAAACACTATTCAATGATTTCCAAGTAGTTTGGAATCCATGCTCAAAAAAAAAAAAAAAACATTGTGAAAGCAATGTAAAATACAAGTGCGTACGAGCCTCCCACTCACGCTAATTCGCAGCAGTTATTCTGTCATTTCTTACTCATATACACACTCACACTTTATTACTAGTACTTTGTTAAACTTATATACTGTATATCTGCAGTCCTTTACCGCTTCCCACACAATGTTTAGTAGGGGTAGAGGTCACAGGACCTTTTATAACAGGTGCAAACGCGGCAGAAATGGAGGAACGTCATTTCACCGTGAAGAACGGGAGCGAACTGACTGTATCTCGGTAGCCAAGAGTTGAAAATGTCAGCTGCTAATGTATATGCTAAGAAATAAGTCGAAGGAAATCTAGACAATACATAACAAATTAGGTAGTTCCAGGTGAATATAAATATCATTCAGGCTTCTCCTTTCCTTTCTTATATACATTTATATTATGAGAGTAGCTCATACGGCATATTTCACGGGGAAAAAAAGCAGGGGAAATTAGTGAACGAGTGCAGGTTGGATGTTGCCAAGTGATAATTAGCCAATTCCAGGTGTATGGCACTTTCAATTACCTAATTTTATATAGATATATATATACAGTAGGCGCGGAAAGTGTTGACGCCATCTTAAAAAAGAAAACATTCTTGTGGTTAGAAAGGAGAAACAAATAAATTAACACTCACAATTGAAATTAGTATTTACTGGCATTCCCCTTCACCTTTATTATCTTCTTAAGGCGTCTGGGGAGACTGATGGCGTAGTTTTGCAGAACAGACGGACTAAAACTGCTCCATAGCTGCTTGACTGCAGCCTCAAGTTTAGGCAAAGATGATGTGCCGCTTCATGTGCGCCCATAAATTCTCAATGGGATTGATATCTGGGCTGTTTCCAGGCCAACTTTGAATAAAGGGAACCTCACAGTCTGTTAGCCACTGTTTCACTGACTTTGCAACATGTGCAGGGGCAGAATCTTGCATAAATACTCTTGCCTTGGTTTTATCAAAAGAGTCACTTAAAACATCACATAA
>JAGKTI010010103.1:14762-29240 GCA_018397915.1 Birgus latro
ATCCCACCACCAAGTTACTTTATGTCTTGGTGGGCCTCTTGTCCAACTGCATATTGCATCGGTAACTCTCAAGATGTTGTTCTTAAGGCTCTTAACTGCAGCTTCTTCACCCTCATCCCACCACCAAGTTACTTTATGTCTTGGTGGGCCTCTTGTCCAACCGCATATTGCATCGGTAACTCTCAAGATGTTGTTCTTAAGGGCTCTATACTGTTCATTAACGCCTCTATCTACGGCTCCCTGTTCAGCCACCACTCTCCTTATCTCACTATAAAAGGCATCTCTTACTGATTGGTTTCCCAGCTTCCATATTTTCCTCCCAGGTACATATGTCCTCCTTCTCATCATTCGTTCCTTAAGCACCATGTCACAAATCAACAGTTTGTGCTGCTGCACACACTCCTTGCTTCCTATAACTTTAACATCCCTCAACAACCTCCTATCAACCCTCCTGACTAGAAAATAATCTATCTAACAGCTATTTCCCCCGGACTCGTACGTAATCAACCGACTCTTTCTTTTTCTAAAATGAGTGTTGTACACAATCATGTCCATAGCCTCCCCAAACTCGAGTATTGTTCCCCCTTCCGCATTCCTCACATCATATGGACATCCTCCATGGACTCCTTCATAACCTTGAGCTGCTTCACCCACATGACCAATTAAATCCTCTCCCAGAACCACTACCTCATCATCGCCCATACCACCTACTACACGTATTAAATCATCATCAAATCTATCCTTCTCTGCGTCATCCAATCCTACCTGTGAAGCATGTGCCGATATAATTGGAATAATTTTCCTACCGATCAAAATTTTCACTACTAATATCTTATCACTTACTCTCATAACATTCATAACATATTCCACTCATTTCTCCGCAACCAACACACCCACACCCCCATATCCATCAGTTCCCCCCTGCCAAAACAACTTATAGTGGCAATCCTTCCCAACAATCTTTCTGGCTGATCCACCCCTGTACTGGACTTCCTGCAAACATGCCTCATCCACCCACCTCCTACTGAATGCCTCAGCGACTTCTCCCGCTCTTCCCCTCAAACTTCCCACATTCCACGAACTCACTCTAAACCCCCTGGGTGATTTACTGTCCTCAGGCTTGCTTTGATGCTTATACTTGTAAGTCATAGTCGGTAAGATGAAGGGGGGTAAACATTCCAAAGGCCCGACCCATTTCAAAGTCCTAGGTCCAGGCAATGGATCTGGGACCCCTAGCCCACCAGCTTACCAGTGGCTGTGGTAGTGGCCTCGGGGCACCCAGCCAGGACAGCTGCAGGGACACCCTCCAAGCGCACTTGGCACTGCAACTGCCCCGCCATTATACACCCACAGATAGGGCAACCTCCTGGGGCGCTACTCCCAGGTTCAGGCCCATCTCTATTGAGTAGAAACGGCAGCCTGGGAACCGCAATGCCCTGTACCCTCTAGCACAGGTTCGAGCCCCATCTCGCCTCGGACCCATGATCTATGCCGGCGGAACCCCCATCACGCCTCCCCACAAAAGTCCGCCACTAGGTAGTGGGGGCAAAGTTTTCTGGCCGCATGCCCTTGCTGGCGTCAACCCCTGTAGCGTAGTGGGATACGTTGTGTGATATGTAAAGCGCATGTGGTGTAGCGCATAGGATAGTTAGAGGAAATGTTTGGGAGAGTATGCTGGTCTACTCTCCATGTTACTGTCACACTGAAAAGGTCAGCAAAGGGAGATGGTTAGGTAGCTAGTGAAACAGAGCTCCAGCTCTCCCTATCACCAGCATTCCCATTCCCCTCGGGAGTACCACCCTGTTCGGCCCCTGCTACAGCCTCCTCCTCCTCCTGGTGTATTGAAAAAACATACATAATATTCACAAAGTTTTTTTCAGCATTAATGTTCAAAAGCAGTCATTGTTGGTTCCAAGTATGGTAATTAGGTTACTTGCATCCTTACTGTCAGAAAAGACAAACTACACTCACCGGCCTCACAACGCGAACTGCCCGGCCTCCGGCTGCATACAGCAGGACCCTTCCGGTGACGTCATCACTCGTGACTTAGTAGGTGTATGCGCGCACACACACACTAACAGCAATATGCACTAAAACTCTCGTCCTCTCTTCTTAATTTGACAAAAGATTCCAAGGATGAAACTGGATGGTCTAATTGCGTCTGATACACACTATGTATCCAATACACAGACTTTTGTGTGAGTACCATCAACACCCGATATGCACTATGCATCCAATACATACACTTTTGTCCAATTACTATCAAGACCCAGTCTGTGGCCACATACCGATATGTGATGTCTCTTGAAGTATTATAAACTTTCTAGTCTCAGGTGACTGCTGCACACAGCCGCTCGGTCGAGGCACCTTTCTTGGTGAGACAATCAGCCAGTTGTTGTGATGTATCCACCCAAGATACTTCATCAATCTCCCCACACTCCAACATGTCTTGTAATACAGCAATATCAATGTGCAATCTCCTGTCTTCTATGCTCCTACAGGAATAAAGGGCATCCACCAGACTCTTGTTGTCGACGAAACACTTTATTTTGATCTTTCCATATCCAGAAACCTGACGCAATATGTTGGCGAGATATACAGCAGTCTCAGCACATTCAAGCAGTGCAAACGCCTCAGCAGATAAGGTAGATTTGATCTTTCTTGTCTGCCAGAATACAGGACATCTTGCCTCACTAGTATCTCGTAGGAAGATCACAAAACTTCCCTGTGATCCATTCCCTACAAGGTTGGCAAATGAGGCATCCGAAAAGCACTCTATATGACAGTCCTCGATTGGCCCCATTCTTGGAATGTATAGCTTCATGTTGTCAGTCTTCACCCTTGAGATCACCTTACTGAGTCTAAGCAAATCCGCTACAGTAGCTCGGTTGCTAGTTACACACTCGACTCACACACATCAAAGGCAATATCTGGCCGAATGTGTGTGGCAATCCAGTTGAGTTGCCCAATTAACGCTCGGTACTCTGTTTTCTCAGACTCAGACAGCTCTCCGGATTTTACTGCTGCACGATGTTTACTCAGCGTGACTGGTTTCAAAGATGAAGTATACTGGAATTGGTCGAGCGTTATGCTGCCATCTATGTTGGAGATGTCACTGAGACCAACGTATTTGAAGGCATTTGATTCTGAACTGCCGATGAGGAATATTTGACTCAAACGGTTTATCACTTGCTGTTCGAACTCATGTGTACCAGCCCAAAGGAAGTCGTCGACGTAGATGCATACAATGTCTTCGACTTTGCCACTATTGCTCCAAGAGAACAGCGCTGAATCCAGTGAGTGATGACACTTTAGCTCCGAGACTCAACAATTGATCTTTTACGTGCAGATACCAATGCCTAGCAGCATCACAAAGGCCGTAAACAGTTTTCTTTAGTCTCCGTAACTTACCATTTGCATATTCAGGCAGAGGATGTAAATGAACAACTCTCTCAATGTCATTACCCTGCGAGTAGGCAGCTTTCACATCCACAGTGGGGCAATCCCACTGGTTGGTGGAGGCCAAAGAAAGTGCCAAACGCACTGCTTCTTTTGAACAAGTAGGCGAGTCTTTTTGGAGATCCACTGTGTCTTCCTCAAATTCTCTGGCGACTAAGCGGGCCTTAACAATAGGCTTTCCATTTGTCAGTTTTTCCGTCACAACCCATCGAACCGTTATGGCACCTTGCCCAACATCATCTACTTCCTCATACACATCATTTTTCTGCCAGTTTGTAATATCATTTTCCTTAGCGCATAATACGGCCTCAGAGTTGAAAAGAACAAGCATTTCTGCGTCATCATCAACCACTTCCCATTCGCTAAAATCCTTCTGCAAATCTAAACAATCAATGCTGCTGTAGAGTCCCTCTTCAAATTATAGCAGTGTTTGTACTTTTCAGTGGCTTTACCTGCCCGACTCATAATCCTTCCAGACACCAACTCTCCACTTTCTGAATGTATTCCCTTTATACGCTGACCAACAGAAACTTTGGGAGGCTGATTAATCGAAATAGAAACTGCGGGAGGCTCATCAATCGGAACCACACCATCTTCCGACTCGTCATCTGGTGGACAATCATTCAACACTTGCAAAGAATCGTCATTAAGCTTCTCCTGGACAACATTGTTCTTCTCATCACTGCTGACACCACTTTCAACTGTAGTATCTTACTCTGGTGCACGCGCTAGACAACACACGTGCACTTGCACGTAGACACCGCCGTGTCTCACCAGAATTTGTTTCCCATCTCTGCCTATTACAATTCTGGGACCGTCCCACTCAAGACTGTCATTTCTTTTGTAGAAGACTTCATCTCCATTTCGGATGTCGTGTAAGTCACTCGAACGTACGTTGTGCTGCAGAGCCCTAGCCAAACGTTCATCAGATTCAGTCTTTATAAACTCTTGTCTTGCTAAATGAAGAGCGTTCAAGTTGTCTCTCACAATTTTCGATGGTGATGAAGGTTCCAAGGCTGGAGGATCATTTGCGTACACATTAGGCAGGCCAGGGTTTTGACCAAAAACAAGTTGATTAGGAGAAAAGCCTGCATAGTTGGTGAGAGCATTTCTTGCCAATACTGCCCATGCCAAGGCCACATCCAATTCACACTGGCTATCAGCCATTATCTTCCTAACAATGTCACCAATGACTGCATTTTGACGCTCACAGACTCTGTTGCTCCATGGACTCTCTGCAGACGTCATGATCTTGATATTGAAGGCCTCTCCCAATGCTCGCATTTCTGCATTGTTGAATTCACAGCCATTGCCAGTAAGAATTTTTCTAAGTGCGCCAAACACAACAATCCAGCTCCGAAATATTCCTTTGATAATGGTGGGCGCACACTTATCCGCGATTGCTATTGCACTACAATACCTGGTCACCAAATCAACAAGGACTAAGAAATAATGCCTTCCCCAAGCTTTCAAATCCATGGCTATGGCTTTGTTAAACTTAGACGCCATGGGCAAACTGACTACGGGTCGGGGCTAGGCTTTCTTAAATCTGCAAACAGACTGTACAAGCATCAGATACAGCCTTGATAACCCGCTCCAGTTCTGAACTTTTAATCCCCGCATCTGTGATCAGTTTAATTAATTTCGCCGATGTTGGGTGTCCAAATTGCCTGTGAAGCTTCAAAGCCGTTTTTCTACATCACCCCCAAGAGATGCCAGCGTGATTGTAAAATTCACAACCTAGTCATAAAGAAATTAGAAGCAAGTAATGGCCTGAAGATGAGGACTTCAAATTAATGATAGTTCCACAAATTTTGACCTGGTCACTTCCAAAGTTAACCAACATTTTTGCGTTTTTCATGGAATGTTTACTCAACAGCAAGAGAATATTGCAGTTCACAACATCAGTCACGATGGCTGCACGCATATTTCCAATGTAGCAGGGCAGAGTAACACATTTGAGGGAAGAAACTGTGACACCATCAGCAAAAGTAAACGTTGAGGGTGACGCTTCTTCTCTTATTGCTTCACGTTCGTAATCAGTGAGCTCACTTAGATAACAATTGATCCATTCAACTCCACATACAGTTGTAGAACACCCTGTGTCTAGAACAGCACATCCCTTAGATTCTTCTACTAGAGTCTGTAACTTACCTCTACTAGCGGCATCATCCACATAGCCCATAAATAATGACAGATGCACTGTTTCAGAATTTTCTTCTCGACTGCCGTCGTTTTCGTATACATCCGGACAGTCATGTGCCTAATGAAATCTAGAAATAAACCGTCTAATTTTTTCAGAAAGGTTTGAACACCATCCTCCTGCTTCAAATCAGCCACATCAACCTCCGAAGACACTACCCTCGCTCTTCTAGACAATGACAGGTGAATAGCTAAGGCTTGTTTTTCTTTTGGCAAGTCCGTCAGTTCGCACCAAATGTCGATATCCTTTTTCCAACTCTCATAAGCAGAATCATTTTCAAGTTTTGAAGGCCACTTAGTCGAACATGAAGCCATTATTTTCAGAACCACGCTCTGCTACCAGTGTCAGAAAAGGCAAACCACACTCACCGGCCTCACAACGCGAACTGCCCGGGCCTCGGCTACATACCGCAGGACCCTTCCCGTGACATCATCACTTGTGACTTATCAGGTGTGTGTGCGCGCACACACACACTAAAAGCAATATGCACTAACACTTACTTATTACTGGATTGGTACTGATGCCATTTTTTTGTATGTACTATCCAGAGGATGGACTGGACTTTAAATTCATTGTGTAAACTTTTTCAAGATATTAAGTGGATTTTTCTTGAAAGTTAGGTTTTGGTGTCGTCACCCTTGTTCCGTGAGATGCTTCATATAAAATACTGTAGATCAGTAAGTGACTATGGGAACAAATCAAGTGCTTAACCTAGGACATGCCCTACCACCCACACACCAACCAAGTGATTCACCCTGCATGACACACAGCCCACGCAGCGCCTCCTGAGTCTATGCTGTCCACCATCTTGCACAATGCTATATCTGGTAGGCCATTGCATACACTCCCCATAATAGGCCTGGGTCCAGTATTTGACAAATTTGTCTGCTAGGTCACCAGAGGCACTCTATATAATGGGGCTTAGTTTGCTGTATAACAAAAGTTGTGTCCATTACATCCAAAGCTTGGTATAATAGGTCCATTAATGCAAGATCTCACTGTACAACTCATGTCAACTGCTGCTGATCCAAAACAAGATAAATTAAAGACTTTCTTCACAAATACAACAAACACATTGTACTCCTACATGAAACAAAGCTCTCTCATACACACACACACACACACGACTCCACACATCGGACATTATTAACACATGGGCACAGACAGAATGGAAGGCCATGGAGGAGGCCTCATCATTAACATTCACACATCCATCCTCTACAAAGACACAACAGGATCACTACTTCAGAATGGCAACACATCAGAAATAAAGTTATTATGTGTCAACTAAGGTCACCAACAAGAAAATAACACTTTCAACATTTACATTACTCCTGACACTTCCTATACTGTACCCATGCAATATAACCCTCAGCTCCTCCCCTAACACAAACATCTAATTCTATCACTGTTCGGGACTCTAGAGTCAAAAACTGTGCCTGGTATGAACACAAGGAAGATAACTGGTGAGGCCCAGACATTGCAACACTCTTCAAAAACATGAACATTGTCAGTGATCCCTCACAATACACAAACATCCCACACCAAGCACTCTGCTCTTTCTCCTCCCAAAGCATCAACATTCTGTTTGCCCACACTTTTACACACCACCACCAGGCAAACAGAACCCAGATTCCTTTCTGATCACTTCCCTATCATAACCATTCAAATAAACCCCAAACCCGAGCAATCATACATCACTTACACAAAATAAAGAACACTTACACATACTACAAGAACACAGACTGGACAAAATTCATCCAAGAAACTGAACATTACTTCAGCACACTAAACAACACACTCATCACGAACACTGACAAGCTCATTATGAAACTTAACACCATCATACCTAACACTGACAAGCAACATAATCTGTAAGGAAATAGAAGACTCTGCTGCCATCATGACCAATATAACACATCCCCCCCCCTTTTTTTTTTAAGTAAACATAAGTCATCCTACTCCAATAAGCACTGAATCAGTTGTTGATCAACTTCAGTCTGGCTGGGCAGACCCATCAACCACAGGCAAGCTACTGGCCCTGCAAGGCAGTCCCACGCTTGGAACTGATGTTTCTTTATGAGTGACAGCACCTTGTGATTCAGGGAAAATTGTTGGGGTTTGGTTATTGGATAAATGCCACATTTGTGGTACTCCATCTAGTTAATGAGGGCACCACAGAGGACACCATGCCACCCCATTATATACCTAGTTATATGATTACCACCAAATGGTGAAATGGTTTCCAGGGTTACAGGAAACCATTAAGCTTGTCACTCAGTGTAGAGCAACATGAAGTGGATACAACAATAATACAAAGTGACAGAAGAAAGGGGAAAAATAGGAAGAGAAGAGGGGAGACAGAGATAGAATGGTAAAGGTGAAGGGAAAAACATGTACTATCTATCAATCTATTGCAAGACATCTCAATTCTTTAAGGGGTGGCCAGAAATAAATGACCTCCATGTCGCCCTGTCCTCGCCATTTCACTGCCCTCCTCCCAGCTCACACCCCACACTCTCATATACCACTCCACTCCATCCCTCCATTTCATCCTCACTCTCCCCCCCGCCACCTCACATACACTCTCCTTGTTACTCTCTCTCTCTCGCTCTCCATCCTCTCCACATGGCCAAACCACCTTAGTGTATTTCTCCCAACGCTTCCTATCGCATCCACATCAACACCAAAACACTCCTTCACTTCCTTACATGTCGGTCTGTCTTTCCATGTAACTCCACATACTCCTCCCAAATAATTAATTTCCACTGCTCTCACTCTTGACTTGTGTCCTTTCAACAAGGTCCAAGCTTCACTTCCATATGTTAGAGCTTGTATCACAATACTATCATGCAGTGACTTTTTGACTTCCATGCTCACTTCCCTATTTTTTATTACTGCTTTCAAAGAACAAGCAACCTTTCTTCCTTGTTGCACCCTTTCAAACACTTCATCCTCCAAACTTCCATTTTTATTTATTTATTTATTTATTTATTTATTTATTTGTGGAATGTTTTAAGACTGAATGGGCTTGATGGCAGGTTACTAAAAGGAGTGAAAAGTTTTTATGTAAATAGTAGAGCGTGTGTAAGAGTGGGAAATACTGTGAGTGATTGGTTTCCCGTGAGAGTGGGGCTGCGGCAGGGATGTGTGATGTCGCCTTGGTTGTTTAATATCTATATGGATGGCGTTGTAAGGGAGGTAAATGCAAGAGTGTTAGATGGAGGACTGAGTCTGGTGAATGATGGTAGAGAGTGGAATCTGAAGCAGCTGCTGTTTGCAGATGATACTGCACTGGTGGCTGATTCAGAGGAGAGATTGAGACAGTTGGTAGTGGAGTTTGGAAGGGCGTGTGAAAGGAGGAAACTGAAAATAAATGAGAATAAGAGTAAAGTGATGAAGTGTACGAGGTTGATAGATGGTAGGAGGATGATTATAGTTTTGAATGGTGAGTTGCTTGAGGAGGTTGAGTGTTTTAAGTACTTAGGGTCACATGTTGCTGCGGATGGAAGAATAGATGCAGAAGTGAAGTTTAGAATGAATGAAGTTAGAAAGGTGCTAGGAGGAATGAAAAAAGTGTTTGGATGTCGTTCACTCAGAATGGATGTAAAGAGAAGGCTGTATGAGGGTGTTGTGGTACCGACTGCATTATATGGGGCTGAAACATGGAATATGGGTGTAGCAGAGAGGAAAAGTTTGAATGTAATGGAGATGAGGTGTCTGAGGAGTATGTGTGGAGTGACGCGTATGGATCGAGTGAGAAATGATGAAGTGCAAAGGAGAACTGGAATTGTTCGGGAGATGGCTGATCGAGTTGAACAGAGGGTGTTGCGATGGCTTGGGCATATGGAGAGAATGGATGATGAGCGATTGGTGAAAAAGATAACTAGATCTGATGTGAGAGGTGTAAGGCTGAGAGGAAGACCACGAATAGGATGGATGGACAGTGTGAAGAGAGCGTTGGATGTGAGAGGGTTGTCTGTTGAGCAAGGAAGAGTGGCTGTGCGTGATAGAAATGAATGGAGAGAAACTGTGAATGAATAAATGATGACGCAGCCCTGAGAGGATATTCTCCTGCATTTTGTCTGATCAGCTGATCAGGTCAGGTGCAGGTAAGGGGCTGGATCCATTATGATGTGGCAGGGGTAAACCAGCTTTGCTGTCGGGCCCTGCTGCGGATGTCACTGACTGCACTGCGTGGTTGACCCTCGTGCGGTGTGGTGCGGTGAGGATCTGTCCCTTCTCCCCTTTGGGGCTAAGATGCGAATGAATGTGTATGAGTGGATGAGTAAATTGGTAGCGTGTTGACCTGTCTCGGCTACCTCCCTTTTCTTGGGGGAAGCAGCCTAGGTATATAGATAGATAGATTTATTTTTCATTCATCATCTAATCCGGTGTTGCCCCATGAGGAGCGTAGGAGCCCAGGCTTAGGCAAGTTGGTCCTAACACTGAATATGAGTGATCAGCCTCACTCATCCCTGAGTGGCATTAGGCTATGTGAGCAATAAACCCCAACCACCCCTTAAATATAAACCTGCACCAGCTCAATGTGACTGGAGCACCTTAACTACCCACTAAACTACTGGGTGCCATAAATTGGATATATGGTTACCACCCTGCATAGCAAATGGTTTCCTGGTGTACAGGAAACCATTTGGCTTGTCACTCAGTGTACAGTCATCTGTAGACAGAAGAAGAAAGAATGGAAGACAGAAAGACAGCAAAGGAAGGAAGGAAAGAAGGAAGGAAGTGAGAAAAGGGCAGGCACCTGAGAGCAGCACTGCATCGAGTGAGTGGATAGTGAGCACCCCTTTCACATTTTCCATTTCCTCATCATCCAACCTCACTGTACATTCAGTGGCTTCATTTCTCTCAAAGACCATAACTTTACTCTTCCCTACATTCACCATTAGATTTCATTTCTTACACTCTCTCCCAAACCCATTCACTAAGCCTTGTAGTTCTCCTTTGTCTCACTTAACAATACAGTATTATCTGCAAACAACAGTACAGGAAGTTCCCAATGCTGCCCACTCTCATTAGGGCAGCTCCAACATCCACTGCCCTACCTTGGACTTCTTTTATAACCTCATCCACATATACACTGACTAACCATGGAGACATGACACATCCCTGTTTCAATTAAACTTTTATTTATTTACAGTATTTATTTATTTATTTCTTAACGCCGTGTTCCCTTTTACCAATAAGGGCTAAGCCGTTGCCCCTGGGTTGGGGACTTTGGTTTTGGAGCATGTAGCACTTTGTGACCGGATGACCTTCCTGATGTCTACCAATGACTCTTGGGTGGACTCCAACCTCTGACCCTTCAGTCAGAGCCCTCTAACCCACTGAGCCATGGCTGCTACAACCAGCTAGGTGACAGGAGAGCGCTACCTCTCCCAGCAGGGCAGTGTACCCGGGCGCAGCATGAACTCACGACTCTGGTCACGAGACAGGTGCTCTACCACTGAGCTACTGTGTCCCCAACATTCAGATAGTAAAAATAATTCAGTTCACTGTCCACACATACTGCAACCTTAGAACCCCATACATACTCTTCATGGCATTCAACAACTTTCTACTTACTCTATATATTCTTGATATTTTCCACATTTCTTGTCTATCCACTCCATCATATGCCTTCCCCAAATCCATGAAGGCCACATACAAATTTGTTCCCTTTTCTAGAAACATTTCCACTAAAGACCTAAGAATGAACATCTAATCTACACAACCTCTTCCGTTCGTAAAACCTCCTTGTTCTTTTCCAACTAATTCCTCTGTTATTTCCCTAACTCTGTCAATAAGTATCCACATACTTTTCCTATTACACTAAGACAAATGCCCCTATGATTACCACAAACAACTTTTTCCCCTTTTCCTTTGTACAGGGGAATAATGATACCTAACTTCCAATCCTCTGGGACCAATCTGCATATCTTCCATATCCATTCTACACTACTATCTGTCCCCTAGGCTTCAGCATTTCACCACACACTCTATCAATTCCCGGGGCTTTCCCCATTTTGATTTTCTTCATTGCTTTGACTACTTCCATTCTACTGATCTCTTCCTCCTTCCCACCTCCCACCTTCTCCCAGCTATTCTCCGCCCACCTATACTTGTATTACTTTCATTCTCTGTGTTTAATGGTTTCTTAAAGGGTTTCCCTTAATCTGCTCACTTTTTCTCCCTTCTACACTATCAATCTGCCATTTTTATCTTTCACTCTCCTACTAAATTCTTTATCATTCTGTCTCTCTTTACCTCCTTCCAAAACATATTCTTACATTCCCTCCACTCAACACTCAAATTCCTTCCAAATTCCTCATTCACTCTCACCTTACTCTCTCTTACTAATTTTTTTCACCTTCCTCTTCCTCTCTACATATTAATCTTTCTTCCATCTCTCCATGCCTCTGCATCCCATCCATTCACTATATGCTTTTTTCTTTTGTACCCCCCCTGGGGGTAGGCCTCCCCCCTGGGGGTAGGGGGTTTCAAGAATTCTCCCCCAGTATCCCTGCTTGTCGTAAGAGGCAACTGAAAGGGTTGGTGGTGGGTTAGTGCCCCACCCCGTAAAAACAACTAACTTGTAGGAGGAGGCTGTAGCACGGGCCGAACAGGGTAGTACTCCCGAGGGGAATGGAATGCTGGTGATAGGGAGAGCTGGAGCTCTGTTTCACTAGCTACCTAATCATCCCCCCTTGCTGACCTTTTCAGTGTGACAGTAACATGGAGAGTAGACCAGCATGCTCTCCCAAACATTTCCTCTAACTATCATATGCACTACACCACAGGCACTTTACATATCACACAACGTACCCCACTACGTTACAGGGGTTGACGCCAGCAAGGGCATGCGGCCAGAAAACTTTGACCCCGCTACCTAGTGGCGGACTTTCGGGGGGAGGCTTGACAGGGGTTCCGCCGGCATAGATCATGGGTCCGGGGCGAGATGGGGCTCGAACCTGTGCTAGAGGGTACAGGGCATTGCGGTTCCCAGGCTGTCGCTTCCGCTCAATAGAGAGGGGCCAGAACCTGGGAGTAGCGCCCCAGGAGGCTGCCCTATCAGTGGGTGTATAATGGCGGGGCAGTTGCAGTGCCAAGCCGCGCTTGGAGGGTGTCCCTGCAGGTGTCCTGGCAGGGTGCCCCGAGGCCACTACCACAGCCACTAGTAAGCTGGGCTAGGGGTCCCAGATCCATTGCCTGGACCTAGGACTGTGCAGTGGGCTGGGCCTTTGGAATGTTTACCCCCCTTCATCTTACAGACTATGACTAAGTACAATAACAAGCATCAAAGCAAGCCTGAGGACAGCAAATCACCCAGGGGGTTTAGGGTGGGCTCATGGAATGTGGGAAGTTTGAGGGGAAGAACAGGGGAAGTTGTTGAGGCATTTAGTAGGAGGTGGGTGGATGTGGCTTGTTTGCAGGAAGTCCGGTACAGGGGTGGATCAGCCAGAAAGATTGCTGGGAAGGATTGCTACTATAAGCTGTTTTGGCAGGGGGGAACTGACGGATATGGGGGTGTGGGTATATTGGTTGCGGAGAAATGGGTGGAGTGAATGTCATGAGAGTAAGTGATAGGATAATAGTAGTGAAAATTTTGATCGGACGGGTGATTGTTTCAGTTATATCAGCATATGCTCCGCAGGTAGGATTGGATGACGCAGAGAAGGATAGATTTTGGGATGATTTAATACATGTAGTAAGTGGTATGGGTGATGATGAGGTAGTGGTTCTGGGAGGGGATTTAAATGGTCATGTTGGTGAAGCAGCTCAAGGTTATGAAGGAGTCCATGGAGGATGTGCATATGGTGTGAGGAATGCGGAAGGGGAAAGAATACTCGAGTTTGGGGAGGCTATGGACATGATTGTGTGCAACACACATTTTAGAAAAAGAGTGAGTAGATTGATTACGTACGAGTCCGGGGGAAATAGTAGCCAGATAGATTATTTTCTGGTCAGGAGGGTTGATAGGAGATTAGTGAGGGATGTTAAAGTTATAGGAAGCGAGGAGTGTGTGCAGCAGCACAAACTGTTGATTTGTGACATGGTGCTTAAGGAACGAATGATGAGAAGGAGGACATATGTACCTGGGAGGAAAATATGGAAGCTGGGAAACCAATCAGTAAGAGATGCCTTTTATAGTGAGATAAGGAGAGTGGTGGCTGAACAGGGAGCCGTAGATAGAGACGTTAATGAACAGTATAGAGCCCTTAAGAACAACATCTTGAGAGTTACCGATGCAATATGCGGTTGGACAAGAGGCCCACCAAGACATAAAGTAACTTGGTGGTGGGATGAGGGTGAAGAAGCTGCAGTTAAGAGCCTTAAGAACAACATCTTGAGAGTTACCGATGCA
Source organism: Birgus latro (assembly GCA_018397915.1). Taxonomy (NCBI): domain Eukaryota; kingdom Metazoa; phylum Arthropoda; class Malacostraca; order Decapoda; family Coenobitidae; genus Birgus; species Birgus latro. The sequence goes on from JAGKTI010010103.1 coordinate 28,793, forward strand.
ATATGCAGTTGGACAAGAGGCCCACCAAGACATAAAGTAACTTGGTGGTGGGATTAGAGTGTAGAAGCTGCAGTTAAGGAGAAAAGAAGGCTTTTCCAGGAATGGAAGAAGGGCGGTAACAGGGAGGAGTACTTGGCTGCCAAGCGCAGGGCTACAAGAGAGGTATACAGGGCGAAGTCTGAGTCACAGAGACTTTTACTTAATCTGAATCATGGAGGAAGGAAAAAATACGATATTTAGGGTGGCAAATCAGGTGAAGAGGGATAATCGGGATATTGTATGTGAGCAGTGTGTGAAGAATGATGAAGGAAGGGTAGTGGTGAACAGTGGGGATATTAACTCCTTAACCGCGGGTCGTCACTTTCGTGATGGTCGGGTGCAATGGATCATACCGCGGTGCATCACTTGAGTGACTCTGTTATTTTTAATTCCCCCGGGCTTTCAGGTG